>JAOXOE010032907.1:0-10622 GCA_028565055.1 Phoeniculus purpureus
CTGAGAGAGTGGTTGGGCACTGGAACAGGCTGCCCAGGGAGGTGGTGGAGTCCCCGTCCCTGGAGGTGTTTAAAAACTGAGTAATTAGAGCTCTTGAGGCCGTGGTGTAGGGGTTAGAAAGCTGTTAGGATGAGGGCTGGACTTGCTGATCATGGTAGTCCTTTCCAGCCAGGATGATTCTATGGTTCTATGAAATGACCCAACCAACACGTACTCAGAGAATTTGTTTGACATAAGGAAACATTAAAGGCTCATGGTGCCCCAATTCTCCATCTGCTGGTAACTGAACTGAAATTGCAGCCACTACCAGACAGTTGCTGCTGATTCCCTCGCCAACCACAACCACCTCTGGTCATGCAGCACTGCATGAGCCAACCACCACATGAGATGAGTTTGCTTAAACATGTTCTGTAAGAACTCAGTCAACACAGAAGACATAAATGAATCACAGAATCACAGAATCATTTAGGTTGGAAAAGCCCTCCTAGCTCATTAAGCCCAGCCTTGACCCCAACTGTCTCAACTCACAAATCCTGTCCCTGAGCTCCAGATCTCCATGAGTGGGAAGCATAGTCAGGGATGGTGATTCAACGTTCTCCCTGGACAGCCTGTTCCAAGGACAGAGGGCCCTTTCCAGGGAGAAGTTTCTCCTCAGAGCCAACTTAACCTTCCCCTGGGGCAGCTTGAGGCCATTTCCTCTTGTCCTGTCCCTTGTTCCTTGTGAGAAGACACCATCCCTCACTTCTCTAACAGCAGGAAGTCTCCTCTCTTCCAGTAGTTCTGCCTTAGGCACGCTGATGAACAGAGAAACCCCCATTTCACCTCTAAACTCAATTGATAGAGGGCTTTCTTGTCCAAATTTAATTTTTTAAGTCTCACAGGGAACCTGGGGGTCACATGTGGCTCCTGGGGTGACGTCGACTGTTACAGCAGTGTCAGTGAAAACAATCTCTGCTTGTGTTCAGGAGGACAGGTGACAGTGCTGAGATCACTGCAAATATTAAAAATGCCTCTTTCCTCTTCCAAATACTCTGAGAGATGTAGGAACAAGAAATATTCAGGTTGGAAATGGCCTTTGGGTGCATTGAGTCCAACCATCAACCCTACTCTACAAGTTCGCCTCTAAACCAGATCCCCGAACACTACATCTAAGCGTCAAGGAAATACAAAGCAGAGAGGCCCAGCCCTGGTACCATGGCTGGGATACACTGCATGTGACACTGAATATTAATGGTTCCCTGAGGATTTACAGATTTGTAGGAACAGAAGTGGTGGATATAGAGATGAAATATACAGCACTGGAGAACAGCCAGCTCAGCATTTGTGAAGGGAAGTCACGGTTCATTATGCAGCATGTGTTCTCTTAAGGGGTTTATGACCGTGTGAGTAAGGACCATCCATCCACCTACTCTACCAATTCGTACTTGAAGTTCTGCAAGTACTCTGAAAAACCTTCCTCTCAGTGGGAGAAAGAGGAAAAAGAAAAGAGAAGTTCTTGCACTGGAAAGAAACTGCCTGTAAAATCAATGACCCCTTCTGGGAACAAGACCCTTCAGCATCTTTGCAAATGATGAAGAGAATGATGTGTAATGAACTCAGCTAGAAGTTGCTGACAACATCCCAGGGTACAAGGTGATTCACCTGAGTGACCAGAGACATCTCTGCCCTGCTGAGACCACATCTGGAATCTTCTGTCCAGTTCTGGGCCCCTTAGTTCCAGAAGAACACAGAGCTGCTGGAGAGAATCCAGTGCAGAGCCACAGAGATGATGGAGTGGAGCATCTCCCTGAGGAGGAAAGGCTGAGGGAGCTGGGTCTCCTGAACTTGGAAAAAAGGAGATTGAGGGGTGACCTCATTAATGTTGATAAATATGGAAAGGGCAAGTGTCAGGAAGATGGAGCAAGGCTCTACTCACTGGCACCCAATGATAGGACAAGGGACACCAGGTGTGATCTGGAACAGAGGAAGTTCCACATCAGTGTGAGAAGGACCTTCTTCCCAGTGAGGATGCCAGAGCCCTGGAAGGGGCTGCCCAGGGGGGTTGTGGATTTTCCTCATCTGGAGATATTTAAAACCTGCCTGGATATGTTCCTGTGTGACTTGGTCTGGGTGATCCTGCTGTGTTGGGGGGATTGGACTAGATGATCTTTTGAGGTCCCTTCCAATCCCTAATGTTCTATGATTCTGTGACCAGGAATGGAATGAAGAATATTACTGAATGTGCTTAGGGCATTGGTTGAGTAAATGGCCCATCTAGCATAGCTTGGCTTCACCACCTCCATGAGACTCACTATAACCAGAACAGGGTAGTGAGGGTGACCTGGGAATGTTTCTACAGCAAATAATCAATCCCTTAAATAGGCTGGAATGTGTCCAGCTGCAAAAGTGACCTTTAAAGTCATGGCATGGAGAGTGTGAAAAGGGCAAAGCCCCTCACGTGGAGTGAGAGGAGTATTCTGAAGCTTGTTTCAGGTCCAAAGGAGGTGGTTCTTCAGGTTCCCATTACTCCGTGGACATCCGTGCCATCTTGTGGATGCTAACAGATTACATGGATCACAGTGAGGGCTGAAAATGTCCACCAGTGAAAGATCTTCCCAGTGAAGACAAAGACCCTGCTGCCAAATGCTGTCCTTGCCCAGGAGCCCAGCCTGAAGTAGATGGTGAAAGCTGAGGGGGAATCTTGTGTCCCCTTCTGGGCCCCCCAGTTTCAGAAGGACACAGAGCTGCTGGAGAGAGTCCAGCACAGAGCTACAGAGAAGGGAGTAGAGCATATCCCTGATGAGGAAAGGCTGAGGGAGCTGAATCCCTTTAGCCTAGAAAAAAGGAGACTGAGGTTGATACGTTGATCAATATGGAAAGGTGTCCGGAGTGTCAGGAGGATGGAGCCAGGCTCTGCTCAGGGGCGCTGAATGACAGGACAAGGGGCAACAGGTGTGAGCTGGAACAGAGTAGTCAGGGTTGGAACAGCATGTCCAAGGAGATGGGGAGTTGCCATCCCTGGAGGGGTTCAACAACCAAGTAGCTGTGGCCCTGGGGAACAGGGTTAATAGGCAGGGTGGGATTGGGGTGATGGTTGGACTGGATGAGCTTGTAGGTCTCTTCCAACCTTAATAACTCTGGGATTCTACGAGTAGCCATGCTGGAGTCCTGTTTTCCAGTCAGGCTGGACTGGGAAATTTCATTGTTTTCAGGTGGCATAGACCCCTCAAAGGAGAACTGAAAACCAAAACCAAATTTGGACTAGTGACACAGGTTCTGCAGGAAGAAACCTTTAATCTACTTATTCTGGTTTGTTTTCCCTGGAGTAAACCAGCAGTTTGTTGGATGATTGAACCCACAGCTGGGAAAGACAACTCCGTGTGCATTTTCTGTAGGGGATCTTTCTCCCTTGTTTGCTTCAGCAAGATTCTGTCTCATTCTGCAGCTCAGCAACTTCGCAATACTTGTCTACCCATTCATCTGGAATTGGGGATGGCACTGGGATTGTGACAGGATGTGGGGCTATCAGCATGAATAGAGGCTATATTAGATATTTTAGATCAAATATTTCAGGAGCCAGCTGTTCTATAAATAATAACAAATCATATCCACCATCGGAAAGGCCAAGTCATCTAGTATTAGCCTTGTGACTTCATTTCAGAGCCTTATGTTCACCTTTGGAAGGCCTCTAATAACTTGAGATAAAAAGTCCATTTTCTAATCCTCCTCTTTTGTGCTGTTTCTAGTTGTAGAGGTTCTGGTGCAGAGCGCATCTGCCCCAGGTTCCACGTTTCATAACTGTGCTCCTGCCAAAGCCATTTACCCCCCAAAGCTGCTGAACCATGTGGACACAGTAAAGAGTTCTAGATGGTTAGTAGATTGAAAGAAGTTCACCTCCCACTCTACCCTGCCCTGCTGAGACCCCATCTGGAATCCTGTGTCCAGCTCTGGGCCCATCATTTCCATAAGGACACAGAACTGCTGGAGAGAGTCCAGCACAGAGCCACAGAGAATGATGGAGAGAGTGGAGCATCTTTCTTATGAGGAAGGGCTGAGGGAGCTGGGTCGCTTGAGCTTGGAAAAAAGGAGCCTGAGGTTGATATGAATGTTGATCAATATGTAAAGAGTGGGTGTCAGGAGGATGGAGCCAGGATCTGCCTCATGGCACTGAATGACAAGACAAGGGGCAACAGGTGTGAGCTGGAACAGAGGAGGTTCCACATCAATGTGAGAAGAAACTTCTTTCCGGTGAGGTTGCCAGAGCCCTGGAAAGGGCTGCCCAGGGGGTTGTGGAGTCTCCTTCTCTGGAGACATTGAAAACCCACCTGGGCATGTTCCTGTGTGACTGGATCTAGGGGATCCTGCTGTGTTGGGAGGATTGGACTGGATGATCTTTTGAGGTCCTTCCAATCCCTAATGTTGTTATTCTGTAGTCAATAAATGACGGAAACAGCTCTTTCCAGCCTTCAGTCACAGGAGAAACAACTAATGGCCCGTAACAAATAAAAGAGACTGGTTTGGATCTCTTTTCCCCTCTCTTTATCAGATGCTGCTGCTCAGGAAGGTCTTGTTTGTGTCATTGCCCTTCAAGTTGTTTGAGGCTAGAGCTAAGGCCAAACCTCTGAAGGAAAGACAAATTTACTGTAACAATCCAGAGTGATGAAAACCTCTACAGAAGCTCTAGAAGTTCCCTGCACTTGCTGGGACAAAGAGGACAACACAGCATGCCCAGCTCTCTGCTTTGTGCCTGACGAAACCCTCCCCACATCATCGCAAGCCCCTTCACTCAGAGCAGTGACAGTTCCAACACACAACAAGCCATCAGGTGAGGTCTGCTCTGTTTTTGTCATTCTAAAGAACAAACCCCACGATTCCGGTTCAGCAACTTCCAGCCATAGAATCCAACTGCAGGGATAATCCATCCCATCAGCTCCATGTGCCCAGAACCACAAGCAAGATTGGGCTGAAGAACTGGCTGGAATAAATCCATCAGGTGCAGTGGGATGCTGATTCTGGGCCACAATAACCCTTTGCAGCTATGGGCTTGGGGAGGAGTGGCTGGAGAGCTGGCTGGCAGAGAGAGAGACCTAGGGGTTATAATTGACAGGCAGCTGAACAGGAACCAGCAGGTTGCCCAGGTGGCCAAGAAGGCCAATGTCATCCTGGCTTGGATTAGAAATAGTGGGGCCAGCTGGAGTAGGGAGATGATTGTCCCCCTGTACTCAACATTGGTGAGCCTGCGTCTTGTTTTGGGCACCACAGTACAAAAGAGACATTGAGGTGCTGGAGTGAGTGCACAGGAAAGCAATGAAGCTGGAAAAGGGCCTGGAGGATCAATCTTATAAGGAGAGATTGAAGGATCTGGGGCTCTTTAGTTTGAAGAAAAGGAGGCTAAGAAGAGACCTCATTGCTCCCTACAACTACCTGAAGGGAGGATGTAGAGAGCTGGGGGTTGGTCTCCTCTGACAGGTGATTAGCGAGAGAACAAGAGTTTAGGGCTTCAAACTGCAGCAGAGGAGGGTGAGGATGGACACTAGGAAGGAAAGAGCAGTCAGACATTAGAACAGGCTGCCCAGGGAGGCAGCTGAGTCACCATACCTGGAGGTGTTAAAAGGTTATTTAGATGTGGTGTTGGGGGATCTGATTTAGGGGTGAACTTGTAGAGTAGGGTTGGTGGTTGGACTTGATCATCCCAGGGGTCTTTCCCAACCTGAATGATTCTGTGATTCTATGATCTCAGACACAGAAATGCTAAAGGAGTGAGAGAAAGGATATCAGAAGCAATCAGGTCACAAAGTCTCCTCAGAGAGCTCTGTTGATGCTGTTTTTCTTTATCTCTTCTTTTTCTTCTTACAGCCAGGGAGGAGGGAACGAGGGGCAAATTATTATGATTGTTTTACTGAGTATTTTGGAATGACAGCAGGAGCCTGTGGCCACGATTCAGCTAGAAGCATAGGAATAAGAACCAAAAAGGATTAAACATGGAGTCAAGGCTGGAAATACATCCAGAAAAGAGGGGAAATTGCTAAAGATGTACAAAGGAGCATTTCTCTGCTTCCATTCTCTCCTGAGGGCTGTGGGTTTTAGCAGGTCTTGAAGTTTCTATGGCCACGTTTTCACAGAGCACCAGTCTATCTTCAGTGAGGGACCATGAGGTATCACAGCAGCAACGTGAGAATGGCCCAGCACAATTGCCACCGTAAAAGCTGACATGAGGCCCTGCATGATGGGTGCCTGCAGTGCATCAGTGGCACGAGGGGCATTTACAGCAGCTCTGGAGAATTTATAATAGTGTGAGACAGCAACATAGGAGTAGCTTCTTTTGTCCTCCACTACTACTAGCAGTGACGTGAACCTGTCTCAGGGAAACCACTTGGCAGCCGGACTCTCATATTTTCTGATATATTTAATTGATGCTGGTATCTGGCTCTCTGCTCCCTTTCTGTCTCCTTCTGACCAAATCCATCTTTAAAGCTGAGTGACTCAGCTGCTTCCCTGAAGAAAATGGTCTCCTTGCTGTGCACTTCCATCTGGGCACTTCAAATAAACTGTGAGGATAAATACTCCCATTTAATAAAAAGCTTCTTGAAGCAGAAAGTTTTCGATTAACACTTTCCTCTTATCTAGTAGGAGTATTTCCTCCTAGATCTAGGGGAAGTATTTCCTCTACTAAGCATTTATTATAAAAATAGTATTTCCTGTAATAGGAAGAAATAGCATTTCTTATAATGGAATCATAGAATCATTCAGGTTGGGATCACAGAGTCCAATCAACAACCCTACTCTACAGGTTCACCCCTAAATCACATCCCCCAACACCACATTTAAGTGACTTTTCAACATACTCAGGGATGGGGACTAAACCATCCCACCCTGGGCAGCCCAGTCCAGTGCGTGACCACTCTCTCCAGGAAGAATTTCTTCCTCATGTTCAGTCTAACCCTCCCCTGTTGAAGCTTGAAGCCCTTCCTTCTGCTTCTGTTGCTAATGAACTGTGAGAAGAGACCAGCACCAACATCTCTACAGTGTCCTTTTGGAGTTGTAGAGAGCAATGAGGTCTCCCCTCAACCTTCTCTTCCTCAACATAAACAGCCCCAACTTCTTCAATCTCTCCTCATCAGATTCATTCTCCAGTCCCTTCCCTAGCTTTGTTGCCCTCCTCTGCACTCGGTCCAGAACCTCAATGTTTTCCTTGTACTGAGGTGCCCAGCATTGGTCCCCAGTACTCAAGATGCGTCCTCCCCAGTGCTGAGTACAGGGAGACAATCCGCCCCCTTCCTCCTCCTGCTGGACACACAGTGTCTAATCCAGGCCTGAATGCCATTGGCCTTCTTGGCAACCTGGGCACCCTGCTGCCTCAGATTCAGCTGCCTGTCAATGAGAACCCCCAGGACCCTCTCTACCAGACTGCTCTCCACCCACCCTGCCCCAGGTGACATCAGTGATGGCCCCTCTTTCTAACCTCTAAATGTCCAAAGTTTAAATTACACTGAGTGCGTCCCCTTGGCTGCCAACGTAGCTGACCATCAGCCAGGGCCATGGTCCTCTCACGCAGGGACATGGATTAGTTCCTCTGCCTACGCAGGAGAACCTCGGTCAAGACTTTCACTTAATCTCCTGTGACGTGAATGAAGCAAGACACCGAATTAGCTGTGTGGAATGACTGAATCATTCCAGCTCAATGATCAGATGCCGTCGCAGAGCTGCTGCAGAAGCTCAGGCCCCTAATGAGACTTTTCTGCTTTACTGAATTGGTTCGTTTGAGTCTCGGGTCTTGTTTCTTAGCCCCATTCAGAAGCATGAACTGAGCTCACTTGAAGAAAGGAAGGAAGAAAACACTCTATTTCTCATTGTTCCTTTCAAATCAAACCCAGGGCTTTTACAACAGGTACCATGATTCCAGCTGCACCTGCAAACAGCAGATCTTTTGCCTTTCATCTACTGCTTGCAAAGCCACTTCTTCATTCCACGTTGCCACAGAACAAACAGAACAATCTGTTGCTTGATGTTAGCAGGCAATGGAAGCACTTCAAAGTGCTTCCAGAGGAATAAATTAAGAGGCTAAAATAAGCACCATCTAGCTCCAAATGCTGAGGTTCTGCATCAGAGTCTAATCCTACAGAAAGCAGGAACTAGAACATTGTTGGATTTGATGATCTTGAAGGTCCTTCTTAAAGAAAACTATCCTGTCAAAGTTCCAAAGTAAAGGCGAGATGATGAAATGTGGACTATCCAGCCTAGAATCTCCCCAAAAAACATCTAAGAGCAGAGTCTTTCACTGAGGCTGGCTGTGCAAAAAATGAAGCAACCTATGAGCTTCAATACCTTTTCAAAAAGTTGAAGGGATTCTCCCCTTCTACTCTGCACCAGTGAGACGCCACCTGGAGTCCTGGGTCCAGTACTGGAGTCCCCAACATCAGAAGGACACACTGCTCCTGGAAGGTGTCCAGAGAAGAGCACCTCCAATGATCAGAGGGCTGGAGCACCTCCCCTTTGAGGACAGGCTCAGCAAGTTGGAGTTGTTCAACCTGGAGCAGAAGAGGCTCCCAGGCGACCTTCAAAAAGCTTCCTAATCTCTGAAGGAAAGGGGCTACAAGAAAGTTGGAGGAGGGCTTCTGACAGGGGTGGTAGTGAAAGGACAAGGGAAAAGACTTGAAGAGGGGAGACAGAGGTTGGACATGAGAAACCAGTTCTTTGCTGTGAGGGTGCTGAGATGCTGGAACAGGTTGCCCAAGGCAGTTGTGGCTGCCCCATCCATCCCGGGCAGTGTGGAAGGCCAGGTTGTGTGGGACCCTGAGTAACCTGCTCTAGTGAGGGTGTCCCTGTCTGTGCAGGGGACTTGGAACTAGATGATCTTTGAGGTCCCTTCCAACCCCGGACATTCTATGATTCTATGAATTTGTTAGAGGACAGAGCAAATAAACAGTTTTCATTTATTTGTTTCATTTAGTCTGTGTTTTTATTCGCAAGCAATTTATCAGCGGCCCCACTGGGCTGCAGTCCATGGAATGCAGCCCAATTAAAACAAAACACAGTCTCACTGGAGCTGAAATGGATCCATTTTCTCCAAATTAATTTAATAAGATGAATGTTTCACACAAGGAGGAAGCCAAGACTGATTTTGGTTTGAAACATCAGGGGACAGATGGGAATGTGGCAGCAGTAATGTCCCTCAATGGATTCGAAGGGGTGTGTTTATAGTTTGGCTTCAGCTTTTTACTTTCTTTTTCATGTTTTTTTTACTTTATTTTATATTTTTGCAGTGATTGAGCCCCGCTGAATCCACTCAGAGCCTTTGCCAAAAGCTTTTCCTTCATTTCCCTACTATACTTTTCCTCAAGTTTTGATGCTGCCTTGGTTGTCCTCCTTGATTACAGGTTCCAGTCCCAAAAAAGCCTGGGCGGGCTCTTAGCTGCTTTGCCAAAGGGACTGTCACACAGGGAGGTGGTCAAAGGGCTGAAGGGAACAGGCAGGGATGTGCCCTCGTGGTCCCTGCTCCAAGGACCATGGGTGTGAGGAGAAGGGTCTGCAGAGAGCAGCTCAACCCCTGGAACCAGAATCACAGTTTTGGCAGGAAAAGCCCTTTAGGTCATCAAGTTCAACCATTCCCCCAGTACTGCCAGGTCCCCACTAACCCCTAACCCTCACCCCACATGTCCATGTCTTTGCAACCCCTCCAGACATGGGGACTCCCCCACTGCCCTGGGGCAAACTGTCTGGGCAAATATTTTAGGTTAAGAAATTTTTCCTCATGACTATCCCAAACCTCATGTGTTCTTCCTAACCATCACCCCCCATCTCCACTGTTGGAAACGGCTACATCATCACAGGACTGACCTTACAGGGTACTTCCTGTTGTCCTCTGTTCTCAGAATCCATTTCCAGTAATTACTGCAGAATGGGATGGGCACAAAACTAGGCAGAATACAGGTTATCCATATAGGATAAGGGTCTGGCATCAATGCAACTCTGGTCTCCCAAAGAGGCAGAGACAGCAAACACAGACACTGATTAGCATCTTTTAAATACTTTTATTTGGGGGTCCTGTCATATAAGAAGTCAAGGAACATTGGTAAGTTGTTTATTAAGACCCTGCTTATATCTGAATGATGCTAGTAGTTCTGTGAAGTTATAGAACTAAGTTGTGGTCTCACTTAGGAAAATGAAGATGAGATGTCCCTCCCTATGGCAGGGGTTGGAGCTGAATGATCTCTGAGGTCCCTTCCAATCTCAATCAGTCTGTGATTCTACGACTTTACAAAGATTGATTTTTTAATCTTTATTTTTCAAAAATTGACTTTATCCTCTCTCCTTTCTCCTTTAAGGACCTCAAATTCAGCTTGCAGAATTTCATTCAGGAAGCAATTGGTTAAATCCTGTCTCTGAACACAACTTTCCCTCTGTATTTATGGAATCTTAGATCTCCTACCTTTACCACAAGGTATTAGGACAGGGATTTACAGAATCACAGAACTATTGAGGCTGGAAAAGCCCTCTGAGATCACACAGCCCACCCCAGGACCTAACAGCACCCCAGTGGCCACACCAGGGCAATAAGGGACACAGCCAGGCTGTCCTTCAACACCTCCAGGGATGAGGACTCCACCACTGCCCTGGGCAGTCCATTCCAGGCTCTGATCACC
>JAOXOE010032908.1:0-10621 GCA_028565055.1 Phoeniculus purpureus
GACTTGGTCTAGGTGATGCTGCTGTGGCAGGGGGATTGGACTGGATGATCTTTCGAGGTCCCTTCCAATCCCTCATGATTCTATGATTAAATCAAAGAAACCAGCACAACTGCTCCCTCACTGCAAGTAGCAGTATCTGGATGTTTTCCCACCGAACACTACTGGTCTACTATGGAAAAAGAAAAGGCCAATTCATCAGAAGAGAAAAACAATTAATGGAAATTAAGTGCTTTTGCTGAGTTTTCCTGTGGAGCATCCATTTAACAAAACGCCACCTGCCAGACAGGGCTGCATTATAAATCCAACCCGCCCTCTGTTGTGGGCCAAGAGCCAAATCTCCTAGACAGCCACATAATGCCGATTGTAGAGGACCCAACGAAGGCAGCTCTGTGGAATAGCTGAGTACCAGGGATACGTCACAGCTTAAGAAGCTCTAAGAGCTGGGTGGAAGGGGAATCAATCAGACCCAAGATTTTGAATCCATTCAGAAGCTGCCTGGATGGTTGGACTGGTGTAGACCCTTGATCTTTGAAAGCCCTAGCATTGTGCTGGTAGAAAGCTCAGCTGACACTTCAGAGATGTCCAGCTGCTGAGCCGTGTAACACTGGGTCTAAACGACAACACCCCAACCTAGCAGTCACCAAGAAAGCCGGTGACCCACTTGTGTTCAGAAGCACCAGTGCCTGTGAAACAGTGATGGAGCACCAGCCACGGCAAACCAGCAGAAGTACTATTTATCAGAAGCCAAAGGCTTTGGAACCAGTACTTGCACCTCACTGCAACCAGCAAAACTTCCACAGCTCTGACTGCCACACAGGAGAAAGAGTTGCCACAAAGGGGGTTTATTCATTAAGCCATGGTTTGGCTGCTTGCTCTCACTGTGCTAAATGCTCAGCTCTCCCACCCAGGAAGGAGATGCTTTCAGTCTTGAGCCAAGCATTTAACTCAGTGCTCTCAGATTCTTCACCCGATAGCAGATGCACTTTTTTCACCCTTACATTGCAATTAAAATCCCTGGATCTAGACCCAGGATATCAGGATAACTCTGGTGGACAACATATGAGCAATGTATGATCAACAACCCAAAATTATGCATAGGACAGACTGCAATTCTAAGCGCATTCCCATTAACACATGGTAGAGTACAACCATAAACTCAAAGAAGGTTGTTTTCCCACAGACACCTGAACATCAACACTCTTCTATAATGGTAAGACATCACTGATTACAACAGTCATCCAGTTGCTAAGCAAAGCTAAGAACAGTCTTCTCTTTCAAGACACCACATGTGAACTCAACACCAGGTTCAGCTCCCAGCTCTGCCTTTGGCAAACCCACCTCACCCGTTTACCACTGCATCCCAATCGTTCAAAGGAGAATCATGTCCTCTAAGCTCCCAGAACCCTGGCTTGGACAGCAACAGCAATAAGAGCCCGAAGAATCCGTGCTGCTAGTTTTATACTCACGTGAATGAATATCTCGTAGTCTATGTAAGAATGCCACGAATCTTCTCTCTGTGTCCTGGGGTCTCGCACCAAGACGGTTACAAACTCCTGCAAGTGCATAATAAAAACCCCAAGCAATTAATGTCAGAGGACAGAGGCAGCTTGGAAGACTCTCTTGATTGCTGTTCCACTAACTACTGCGCTCAGATTAAAAACTGAGGTGCTGGTTTACTGAATTTCACAACCCTATAAAAGAGGAAGCAAAAAGCAATGAATCATCTGAGCTACAGCACATGGCTGGGAAATTCCCCGCCAGATTGCTAGCTGAAAGGGAGTATTTCAGGTTAAGCAATACTGTGAAAAGTCACACGTGTTTCATGCACGGGAGATTGGGTGACAGCACCAGTTATAAGATAAAGCCTTAACATTCAGGGTCACACACATAAGAAAAAAACCTGGGCTTTCGCTACCCTGGTAGTCAACAATGACAAAGAATGTGTTAGAAACCCGCTCCATGTACCCAGTACATCCATAGAGCTCGCTTTTTTGTTCCTGTATTTCTTGTGTCATGGTACCTGTATGTTTTTTAATGAAATATTTACGCCCCTCTATTGCAGGGATCTGAGGTTCAGAGCTCGGTATCGCCTTCTCTGGAGATGTTCAAAACCCGCCTGGATATGTTCCTGTGCGACTTGGTCTAGGTGATCCTGCTCTAGCAGGGGGATTGGACTGGATGATATTTCAAGGTCCCTTCCTATCCCTAATGTTCTGTGATTCTGTGTCTCCAAGAGGAGCCTTTTGTTCTATGTGCCAAATGACTTGCTCCAACCCAGTAGAAAAGGATGTCTCATTATTAATGTCCCTAAACACATACTCAGTGCAGAGAATTTAAGGTCTCAAGCCTGGCATTCCGGATGCTGTGTGGAAGAAGACGAGTCCTCTGTGGCATAGGCTTCCTGACAGACCTGGAACTTAAGCCGTGGAGTACACCCAAGGGTGCAGGACCTCAGCACTTCCATCCAAGCCTGCCCAAGGAAGCACTGCAGCCACTACAGAGCGTAATTCCCCATTTTGGGAGGGACAACGATATAGAATATTTGTTAGTAGGAGTTGTCATATACAGTGTATTTACTTTCAATTCTCATATTTATATAAGGAGATTTATTTAGAGGGATCCCAAAGGAATCCAAAGGTGCGAGGGCATTGCTGTTATGTAACTGGGCATCAGTAAGAGCAACTGGAAAAGGCTGAAGATCTGCATACTCCCAGGTACCCTTAAATAATGACCACTTGAAAAACTTGTGTTCTAAAAAAAAGACAAAACAATCAAACCTGGAAAGTGGATCAAAACCGAGTAAATCTGTATGTTCATAACAGGATGGAAAAGGTTTCTTTGAAATCATAGAATCACAGAACGTTAGGGATTGGAAGGGACCTTGAAAGATCATCTAGTCCAATCCCCCTGCCACAGCAGGGTCACCTAGACCAGGTCACACAGGAACGTGCCTAACTACCTGCTGTCTCCCAAGCTGCAAACAGGCTGCTCTACTGCCCTTACTTAAATAAGCTGTTCATCCAAAGATCTATGTGAACCACTTAAACAACAGCTCCGTTAAAGCAAACGCTATCTGTCCTCTTAAGCTGCAGACATACTCCCCATGAGAGGAAGGCACTGCACAAGAGCTCCAGGTACAGCAATCGACTGAGGGAGGAATGATAGCATCACTGGTAAATAACACACTTCTAGAACGACTTTGCATACATCAATAAATACCAGATATGGTAAAAGAAACCTTCACTCTCCAGCCAACCCTTCTCACAGCACACACACTTCAGCGTGCCACCGGCAGCGAACCTTGAATGGGAAAGGGTTTTTTCTGAGCAGTTCTTGCACTATGCACATGGCAGGGAGACATGCATAGCCTGGAGTAAGTCATCACCTTCAATTCCAGATGGTTGTCCTTCAGGGATAGGAAGCCTGTGGTACAATGGCTGGGTACAGCCCATGGTTTTATCTCACTCAGCCCAGCTCCTGGTCACCAGGGTGTCTTCTGCATTATGGCTGCACACCCTTTTGGTGCATTTCATGAGCATGTTGCCAAAGAAAGGTGCTCCCACCACCTCTTTCTTCACTGAAAAGCACCCAAGGATCAATTCTCCTCAGCAGTTTTTCAACCCCATGCCAGTGTGACACAAGGGGAACAAATGAGTGCCGCCGCAATCACTTCTTCCAGCTGAGGGTCATGCCTTTACTTTTGCAAAAGCGCTGCTGGGAGACATGAGGAAGTTATTCCTCTCCTGAGCTGATCCTGACCAAAGTGCTGAGAAAAAGGAAAGGAACACACTCTCCACGGGCATCACTGTCTACTGCATTCAGCACACACACAGAAACACAGCATAGCTTCACGTCCACTGTACTGTCTTCTCATATCCAGTCTTACACTGTCCCAAGTTTCTGTATTTCCCAGTCTCCTATTTCCCTGTGACCCACTGGTCCCTGGAGCTCAAATCACGTCTAAAGGTACCTTTTCTTTCCGGAGCACTAAACGCTCAGTCTTGCAAGTGGAAGAAGAGGAATTATGTCAAGAAGCTTCAAGCAGGACACAGCTCTCCCCTTCAGTTGCTGCAGCCCAGGAGTTAAAATTGCAGGTAGTCTGCTCATAACCAAACCTCAGTCACCTTCCTCTCATCCACCACCATACCGGGCTCTCGTTGCCCTTCCTTTTGTCCAGTTTCCCCATACAGTTTAACCTCCAAGTGACCTTCTGTAACAAGCCAAAATAATCCTCAAAGTGAACCGCTCATTTCCATTGCTATTACAGCGAGGTGCTACGACTGCGGTGGCCAGCTCTGGGGTCTTCTGAATGACTGGAGTGGGTTTGGAGGGAGGGCCACAACAGTGACGAGAGGGATGGAGCACCTCTGCTATGAGGAGAGGCTGCGAGACTTGGGGTTGTTCAGTCTAGAGAAGATTCCTAGGAGACCTTTTTTGCAGCCCTTCAATACTTAAAGAGGGCCTGAAGGGAAGATGAGGACGGTCTTTTTAGCAGAGCCTGTTGTGCCAGGACAAGGGGTAATGGTGCTAAACTAAAAGAGGGTTTAGATGTATTTTACCATGAGGGTGGGTGAAACCATTTGCCCAAAGCAGTGGTAGATGCTCCAACGCTGGAACCATTCAGTGTCAGGTTGGACAGGGCTCTGCTCAGCTTATCTCACTGCAGAGGGGTTGAACAGTCAGATGACCTTTAAAGAACCCTTCAAACCCAGAGCACCCTAAGACTCTATGATTAAAAGTTATTATGGCATGGGCTGTGGGTTAGCTACAGGTTACCTTGCAAATCATTCCAGACCACACGATTTGCACAGAAATCTCTGTACACTTTTAATGGCCAGTTAAGTAGCCACTGAACTCCAGTACTGAGGAAGTCAGGCTCTGCCTATAGAAGGAAGCCCTGCCACACATGCCATGGCTGGTAGATGTCACACAGGTGTCTGGGCAGTACACGGCTGCATCAAGAGTAAAACTCATCTGCAGCACAGCACAGCTCCCCAGCAAGCCGCAGCCCTCACACAGGTCAGCGTCAGCTCCAATTGGAAGCAGCAGAATTTCAGCAACAGAACTTTTCTTCCCCTTTATGTACCACCAATAACACAGAGCCTGGCTCCCGAAGGAAGCGAGATAAACAGTAAGCAGCTTGAGAACAACCCCACAAATGGCAGCCTCTCTCAAGACCTGGGGTCACTTCCCCTATAAACACTGTGAGCCCAGGAAGCATTAATCCCAGTTCCTGTTACAGTTTCTGCTGCTGCTCTGAACCAGCAGCACTGCACATGTAGACTATCCCCTTCTCTTTAAGCCTTCTCCAGTACACAAGACTGGGACACCAATATCGATTTAACCAAATCATCCCTAACTGCCCTGTAGAGATGCAGATACACTGCCAGCAAATGGTCTTATAGCTCCTCAGCCCTATAAAAGGAGGCTACTAAAGGCCAATATTCACACATAGGCTATGCTAGGGTCCAAGCAGAATGAGGTGATAGAACATTACCCTGGAAGATTGCTGTTGTATGCTCAGTCCATGCTGCATTCACTGGCCACACACAGACATCGTATTACAGCAGTTTTGAGTAAGGACTGCCCCTCTTTTCTGTATAAACTCCCCTCCCTCCCCATCTTGCTATAAAAATTAGGATTCCCTCACCAGGCATGTCTATATTCAAGCAATGCTCTGTTGAACCAGGGAAGGTGAGGCTGATGTCTTCTCCCACAGCCCACATAAACACTGACTTAATCTTCTCTCACAAGACTGCACTGCCACCCAGGAAACAGAGACCAAGACAGACAAGATTTCAGGGGCTTTTACTTTGCTCAGTTGCAATCCTTTCCAAGGCATCTACTTCCCCTCCCACCCACTCCTCCTTGGTTTTTCCAGAATTGCAGATCTGCCCTAGTATGCCACGTTACTACATAATGCTTCCTCTTTGGTTGGGTATTCTTGACTGAGGGACACGACACATCCCTGTCCACGCACCCAAAAATCACTTAAGTCTTGTAACACTGAAGTGCAGCAGTCCTCTGAAAACCCCAACTTACTGCTGTCAGTTCCAAGAGTCCAAACGTGGTCATGGAGGCACTGGGAACACTGTGGACTCAACAGAAAGCTGCTGGAAAAAGCCTCCATCTCCATGTCTTCTTTCTCCCTGGATCCTGATTAACATCTCCGACCCAAACTGCTGGTGCTGTCCCTACCTTTGGCACGGATCCCAGCAGCCACGCTGGCCCAAACATCCTCGTGAATAAGTTCAGATCTGCCCCCAAAGTAGTTATAACTGCCTAACGACCGGCGTCCTGGTTTTAGGGCCACAGGGCAGAACCTTTGCAATAGGAGAATTTTAGAGTAAGAGAGATCAGGCGACTGGAATAAAATGCTGTGACATTAACAAGGGAAAAATAAGAGGGGTAACGAGAGGAAAGGAGAGTACGAGAGGAGAAAGAGCTGCAGTCTGGCAGCAGAGCGGTGCTGGGGGCGAGGTGAGGAGACCGGTGTGGCAGGTGCTAAGTGGCACAGTCCCAGAGCAGCCGGGGCCAGCGGGAAGGCTGCAGTCCTGGAGCGGAGCTCAGAGGAAAACTGCAGCCAGCACAGAGTCAAGGCACTCAGGTAGCTGAGGCTGCAAATGGTGCAATGCCAAACTGGAAATGCGCTGACCGCATCAGCACCGTGTCTGGGCATCTGCCTTCCCTTCCCAACCCCTTCTTCCCAGAACCCCCTTTGCACTCCTGCCTCATGCACAGTACATGTGTTCCTTCAAAACCTTCCCCACCCTGGGCAACCTCCCCACTCACCCACCAGCATTGCTGCTAAAATCACTCTGGGTGGAACAAGAGGGCAAAACAGGAGGAACACACATAACCTAAAGCAGCAAAACTAGGGATCAGCCCTGCAGCTTCTCTGGCTGGATGCACCTTTACATTCTCAGCTAAAACATCCAGTTCAGGCGTTGCTTTGGTGGCACTTTGCTACCCTGTCCTGAAGGCCGGGAGCAGTCCCAACAGTTAGGGTCACACACCAACAGCCAAAACAGCCCAAGTGGCCCCCAGGCTCACTCACTTACTGTAAGCATGAGGCAGTAGGTGTGAGAGAACGTGACTGCTAAGAGCAGAAGAGAAGGGCAGCGCTGAGGTCATGCAGGCACTGAGAACTGAAACAACCTCATTTGGATCTGCCTCAGAAGGAAGAGTACACCCCCAAAGCAGCTGAAGCAAACAGGAGTCTCTCTTTCTGTTTTCCTCCCGTCCCGCTCTCCTTTCTTCTACACAATGCAGTGGGTGATCCACAGAGCAAGCAGCTCTTCTATATAGAATCTGACCACAGCAAGTGTGCTCCTGAGAAGTGCCCTTTTAACAGTGTCCTACTGAGCAAATAGGGAATCTGCCATGGAAATATCTATTTTTAAGATGGGGGAAAATGTCTATCACAATGAGAAGGAATAAAACTATTCTCATGTTAGATGATTAAAATTTGCATTACTCATTCCAGCTGCATTTTAATTCGAATCTCTGTGCTCAGGATTGAATCAGGTGATGGCCTCATGCTCCACCGTGCCACCGTTACACATCTCATTAGTCAAAAACCCCCAAAGAGCCATTTTCCACACAGCTTCCAAGAAAAATCGAGTTTCCCATTAGGCTGCCTATTAGTAAAAGGATCAGCCGTAAAGGACATGGGGTTTTTCACCCTGGGAAGTGTTGGCATCTCGTTCTCTGCATGCTGAGTAGTAAGGCTTGTAAAATACTATCAGCTGTTAAGATACTAACAGTGTCTGAGCAAAAGACAACATGCAAGTGTGATTGTTGGGGTTCCATGCATCACACCCAGCTCCAACTATTACAGCCCACAAAATGCCTGAAGACTGATGGAGAAGAGTGAAACCCAAGTCTTTCTCTCTTGCCGCAGTGTCTGAGCCCTTTACGCACAGAATCACTTATTCTCCTCCTTGATCCAATGAATATTTGATTATTCACTCAAGCTCTAACAGACAGAACTGCTACCACATCACTACAGAATATTCTGTTGCCTAGCACTGAAATCAAGAAGAACACAACCAACCTTTCCTGGTCCTTCTGGTCCTTGTGAACCGTAACGAAATTCAATCCACAACCACCAAGCCAGAATCCTGGTTTTTTTTAAAGCTTAGACAAGACTTACTTGTTTTTCGTGTTTTGGTGTCATCCTCAGTGGTTTGTGTTGAAATAAAAGCTGACCTAAAAAGAAAACAGATGTGAGATTGGCATTGAGTAGTTATTAGAAGGACACTAGTAGCCAGCACAGAGAGACGTGCTCAGTGCCATACACTACCAGAAAACATGTTTGCATTAACTATTAAGAATCTGTTAATTAAAAATAGAAGAATCCCATTTTACAAGCACTGGTTTAGTCCCCTTATGGGGATGTTTGTAAATCATGGCAGTTCAGTGATGCCTCTCCACCTCTGGAAGTCAGTGCTTTCCTTCTGTGCTCCAGGGGCTGCCCCAGTACTCATCCTTGCATCCTCAAAAGCCCTTCTCAGCCAGCACCCCCAGTACACACACGTAGCTGAGGCAGCTCTGCCTGCTCCTTGTTCCTCCCTATGACTGTGGCTGAGATCCAGAGATGCTAAAACGTCAGAGTCAGCACAATCAAAAGCCTCTGTCCACGGTTCCTTTGAAATGCAGACCAACTGCTCAGATCCTGCAGGCCAGCTCAAACTCAGGCTAAATTTCACACCATCCATGATAGTAAAACTGCCACGTAAAGAAGGGCACAATTAGACCACACCAAAAAGCCTTGTCATTAGGACAAGGGGCAATGGGTGTACACTGGAACATAGGAGGTTCCATGTAAATATCAGAAGGAACTTGTCCACAGTGAGGGTGATGGAGCACTGGAAGGGGCTGCCCAGGGGGGCTGTGGAGTCTCCTTCTCTGGAGATGTTTAAAACCCACCTGGATGTGTTCCTGTGCAGCCTGGTCTAGGTGATCCTGCTCTGGCAGGGGGATTGGACTGGATGATCTTTCGAGGTCCCTTCCAATCCCTAATGCTCTGTGACTCTGATCACTCCAGTCACGCTGCCACCACTCGCAAACAAGCTAACAGACGGAATACTGCCTTCAGTAAGACAGTTATTTTGTGACTTAACATGTGTTGAAGCCACAGTTAAACTGGCTGCTTGAGAAGATGCCTTTTTATCTTCAGAAAAGCCTACCAAAAGTACCTGTGAAGGCTGGAAGCAGCCTTCAAGAGGCACAGAGAAGGTGGTTGTCTTCTTACTCGTACAAAAAAGTTTCCACTGACAGAGAAACAAGCCAGTGCTGGGAAAAAGTGTCAGAAGAGGTAGTGGGAAATCTACAGGGTTGATAAAATACCTTCTCCTGTAACTAAGAATAAAAAACCAACCCTTTCTGTAAGTTTTTGTTCTGCTTCTGATCCATTATCAGTCTGAAGCCTTTTTTTTTTCAGTTTCATCTATTTACTGTAACATCTGCTCCTTGCTGCACGTGTTTTCATGACAGTCCTTAACTGCATAACCCATGAACCTGCCAGGAAACAGTTCTGCAACTGCCGAAAACAACCACCTAAAGGTGAGAAGATTATGCAGGATGACTAGCCGTGCTTCCTGTAGCCTAAAACCAGCACATCATGGAATCATTAGGGGTTGGAAGGGACCTTGAAAGATCATCTAGTCCAATCCCCCTGCCACAGCAGGATCACCTAGAACGAGTCACACAGGAACACATGCAGATGGGGTTTAAACATCTCCAGAGAAGGAGACTCCACAATCCCCTTGGGCAGCCCCTTCCAGTGCTCTGTCACCCTCACCATGAAGAAGTTCCTTCTCATATTGATGTGGGACCTCCTCTGTTCCAGCTCACACCCATTACCCCTTGTCCTATCATTAGATGACATTGAGAAGATCCTGGCTCCGTCCTCCTGACACCCACCCTTCACATGCTTACAAACACAGCAGGACCTTTTAATCGCTGACTCTGGATTTACTAACTTCAAAATAGATAGATGTCCTTCAGCAGCACTAACTGGAAGAAAATAATTCCTATGCAAAACTTGAACTCCTGTATCATTGACATCCTAGTCACACTCCTTCCTCCTCAATTGGCATCTAAATTTCAGCACAATCTAACAAAAAGAAGAAACTTTATAGTGTCTGAGTGTTTGTACATCTGTGTAACTACACCTTAATATGTATAATAGGATTACATAGATTAATAAACTATATTATGTTGTCTTATATGGAACAAATTTTGTCAGTAACTGTATATTTACCCCTTGAGTATTTCTTTCAATAGTGTAAAATTTCCTAGTACCGTAGAAGATGCTTTTCTATCAAGAGGAGTAATACAGACCACTCTGTTCCTATTTGAGAGTGCTCAAATGAATATGTCTCATGGCTTGGACCTAAATACATTACTTCTTTCATTTGGTGTTCTCTCTAGTCTCTCTTTTTATCCATATTCGTTGGTACCCTGAAAATATCCTTTGAAATAAAAATGGTTTAGAAAGCAGAGGCCATCAGTAAGTGTTGTTCACACAGTTTTCTGTGATCACAGAATCATCATGGCTGGAAAGGACCTCCAAGGTCATCGAGTCCAACCTTTATCCTATTATCTAACTGCTAGA
>JAOXOE010032909.1:0-10620 GCA_028565055.1 Phoeniculus purpureus
CGTCCCTGGAGCTGTTCAAGGCAGGATTGGATGTGGCACTTGGTGCCATGGTCTAGCCTTGAGCTCTGTAGTAACAGTTAGACTTGATGATCTGTGAGGTCTCTTCCAACCTTGGTAATACTGTGAAAATAAAATATAAAACCACTTTGTACTTAACAAAATAAATTGTAAAAACTTTGAAGTATTCCACACATTTAATTACAGAAAAAAGTTATTATATTGCTGTTGACATAAATTTGGGTATGTGAACAAAATTACATTGGTGTCTAATATGTCTAAAATGGAGACACTATCACCACAATCATTAAAATATTTATTATTTTTTCTATTTTTTTTCTATATTATAATTGTTCTTTCTATGAGACATTGCAAAAAATAATGAAGTAGCAGCATCTTCTATATAGTTTAACATACTTAATCTTTTTCTTCACCATCTTCACTTTCTCAGGGATAGCAGTGATTAATATGACTAGTCACAGATGTCTCAAGATATGTAGAGTTACAGATAACAGATAGGGACAGAAATGAAGACTCTGCTACAAAAATCAAATAGGCAATTACCAAAGCAGTCTGCAGACATAAGAAGTATCAGTGTCTAAATGATCCCAGAAGTTATGAATAAAACAAGCTTTTGCTCTTACTCATTTACTTCATATTTATTTTTTGCAAATATTTCTGTGTAATTGTGGAACAGGAGCCATAAATGATGTAATGCATGATGCTTGATCAAAGAAGCTGTTGTCTTCCACGCTATTAAATAAAAACCGATACAACAACAAATGCTATGGTGCCCTCAGCTATATTCATAGGTTAATTTCACTTTCCTTTTGTTTTTCACTGTGAACAGTCATGTTTAAACTATTACTAAGCATAGATAAATTACCTCAGTGAGACTTTCTACAACTAGCTTTTTCCTTGAAAACTATTTAATTTCATCTCAATTAGAATTAATGTTGCATATCTAAGAGAAAAAAACCAGATAGTTCATGGTTTTCAAGATTAGTGATCATGTTACAAACACACATCTGAATTCATGGGAAAACAAATGTAGATTTTCAAATTTTGTAGAATTCCTAAACAATCTGTCAGTCCAATAAGAAAACATCTGATCTTGGTTTGTATTCATATTCTTGAAAGTCATTTGACCATGTGACTGGAAAATTTGACCATTTGACTGGAAACAACATTTATATTCATTTTGGTCTGGATGTGTCTTGCACCCCTGTGAAAGCTGAAAAGAGATTCATAATGCTATTAGTTAATATTTGTATTTCATACAATTCTCAGTAGTATCTCCAGTACACCTCCAATTGAATCTGTTATAGTGCAGATTGTTTCTAAAAAAATTAATACTCCTGGCTTTCTGAGGGTTCAGGTGACAATTTTGGAGGGGGTTGATTTCTTTGTGTTTTTTATTCTATATTTATGACAAACACTGAATCACCCACCTCAGGCAATAAAATTATTTTTTAGTTTTAGTTTTATTAGCTTTATTTTGTGTTGAGTATTTTGGTACTGTTCCAGCAGCATAGTTAATACTAAGGAAAAAACTTTACTAAAATGTAGGTCTATAGCCAACTAAGGATACATATAAAATAGTAACTGGGTTGTTAATGTTCCTTAACTCAGGTATAAAAAAATTTCCACCATCTCACTTTGTGGAGATCTCTAAAAAATAATGTTCTGTATTACTGTATCAGCATACTGCTTCTGATATGAGATGGCATATCTAAATAAATTACAATTACAAGAACAAATACACACTAAAAGCTCAGCAATTTAACCAATTAAGTAATATTTTTGTAAGAATTATTTCAGCTAAAAATTTTCTTTCAAAAGTATTTCCCTAACTCTACCAATTACGAACTTACTCAAAAAATGGATTAATGCAATGACTTGTCTACTTAAAGCAAAGGTTCTTAAATTATCATCTCAAAAATAACAGTGCTACAAACTTGATAAAATTTTTAGATTTAAAATCATAATTTCAGAAGAATGCTGCTAATGACTTCTAAGAAACCAAAACACTATCCTTTGTCTTTCATTTACTTGAAATTAGACTGATGATTAACCAGTGAAGAACTAAGTTATCTAACACTTCAAGAAAAGAGCAGAATCAGTTGATTATTCTTTTAATCCAGCACATTTAATTACATATTCTTTCATTTTTCAGATATGTTGTTTGACTGTCATATGTAGAAAACAATTATGTCAGATCTTTAATAAAATACTGCTTTTACATCTTTATAAAATCAATTCCCATTTATTGTTTCTGCTTGTAAAGCAGAGCTCCTTAATAATAATAGTATAAAACAAATACACAGGGATGTATTTCTGATGTGATAATAAACATGTAGTAAGATGAATCTGTTGGAACTGCAAATTAAAAATCACAAAAATGTCAAAACTTTCTCACCTACATTCCCACATGCCAGGCACCAGATACCTCTAGTAAAGACTAGATCTGTGTAATACAACAGAGACATCTTTAATTATACAAGGAAATTAAATAAAAATAAATCCTCAAAGGAAGATTTCAGTGTAGTCCAAGAGATTATCTGATTACAAATGCAAGTAAGCTATTAAAAGTGAAGTATTTTTATAATACAGAATAATTAAGAAGGAAGGAGATTAACAGCTTTCACCTCTTCGAGGAAGCAGAATTCTATTGCTGGAAACAGTAGAATCACCCTGTTCTGTATGCTCATGTAGAAGAAAAGACTGAAAATATGTAGATAGATATAGGAATAGAACAGTTCATTTTATTAGCAAATAATTGTAATTCTTATTTGTTTTCTTTCTTTTGATAACAAAAAACGTGAAGAATTTGCACCCAGAAAATATTTGCGAGTATCCTGCCACAACAGCCAAAAAGATAACTCTTGCACACCTTTTTATACACTCACTGAAAAAATCCTGGCGAGCTAGGGAGGTCCCAATGGACTGGAAGGTGGCAAATGTAACACCAATCTACAAGAAGGACAGGGGAAGGTCATGGAACACATCATATCAAGTGCCATCGCACTTCACATACAGGACAACCAGGGGATCAGGCCCAGTCAGCACGGGTTTATTAAAAGCAAGTCCTGTCTGATGAACCTGATCTCTTTCTATGACAGGATGACGAGGGAAAGGCTGTGGCTATTGTTTACCTGGACTTTTGAAAAGCATTTGACACTGTTCCCCATGGAATTCTCCTTTATAAGCTGGCTGTTCATAGATGGACGAGCACACAATCTGCTGGATAAAACACTGGTTGAACAGATGGGCCCAAAGAGCGGTGGTTAATAGAGTTAAATCCAGCTGGTGTCCTGTCACAAGTGGTGTGCCTCAGGGCTCGGTATAGGGACCATCTCTGTTTCACATCTTGATTGATGATCTCGATAAGGACACAGAGTGTGCCATTAGTAAGTTTGCAGATGACACCACGTTAGGTGGAAGTGTTGATCTGCCAGAGGGTGGAGAGGCTCTTCAGAGAGACTTGGACAGAGTGGAGCAATGGGCCAATGTTAATGGCACAAGCTTCAATAAGGTCAAGTGCCAGGTCCTGCACTTGGGCCACAACAACCCCCTGAAATGCTACAGGCCTGGGGAGGTGTGGCTGGAGAGCCCTCTGGCAGAGAGGGACCTGGGGGGTTCTAACTGAAAGGAAGATGAATATGAGCCAGCAGTGTGCCCAGGTGGCCGAGAAGGCCAATGGCATCATGGCTTGTATTGGAAATAGTGTGGCCAACAGCAGTAGGGAGGTTATTGTCCTCCTGTATTTGTCACTGATGTGGCTGCATCTTGAGTATTGTGTCCAGTTTTGGGCACCTCAATACAAGAGAGATGTGGAGGTGCTGGAGCAATATAGAGGAGGGCAACTAAGCTGGTGAAGGGCATGGAAAATAAATCTTTTGAGGAGAGACTGAAAGAGCTGGGGCTCTTTAGTTTGAGGAAGAGGAGGCTGAGAGGAGACCTCGTCACTCTCTACAACTACCTGAAAGAACATTGGGAAGAGGTTGGTGCTGGTCTCTTCTCACAAGCGATTAGTGATAGAACCAGAGGGAATGGGTTCAAGCTACAACAGGGTAGGTTTAGACTTGACAGTAGAAAAAAATTTTTCACAGAAAGGGTGGTCAGTCACTGGAATGGGCTTCCCAGAGAGGTGGTTGAGCCACCGTCCCTGTATGTGTTTGAAGATCATTTGGATGAGGTTTAGGGGGGGAACTTGTAAGGTAGGATTAGATGACTCTATGATCCCAGGGGTCTTTTCCAACCAGAGTGATTCTGTGATTCCGTACCTACTGCAAGCTCTGTGAATACCTTCCTCACTGTCCCACAAAGCACCTGTACAAACATAAACACAAGCCAGTCAAGGCCATCCATTAGAGCTCAAATTTAAAAAAAGGTTGCATCTTCCTCTGAAGTTTTAGGCATTTATCTAAGAAAAACAGAAGGTTAGATTAATTCATTGTCCTATTCAGAAAGGCAACATCTATAGTCTTCAATATCTTCATTTCCAATGATTGTTTTTAACCAAGAATAAGGGACTACATAGTCTTCCTACACACACCAATTGACACTAAATTACCATGAGATCTACTCCAACCCACACAACAATCTATTTGTATCCTCACCACAGTTTTGGCAGTACATCAATTACTTTGACAACCCTCACAACTGTAAGAATACATATAAACCTTGATCCAAAGATGAAATACTGCTTTCATTAGCCTAGAATAGCATCAAATAAGCAAACCTGCCAGCTGCATTAGAACACTTTGCTGTTCTATTATGTTCTAGGGGAACCATCTCCTCCCTTTTGCCTCTGTCTCTCTGGCAGCTTGCAGCAATCACAGAATCACAGAACATTAGGGATTGGAAGGGACCTCAAAAGATCATCCAATCCAATGCCCCTGCCACAGCAGGATCACCTAGAACAAGTCGCACAGGAACACATCCAGGTGGGTCTTAAACATCTCCACTGAAGGAGACTCCACAACCTCACTGGGCAGCCTGTTCCAATGCTCCGTCACCCTCATTGTGAAGAAATTCCTTCTCATATTTATGTGGAAACTCCTGTTCCAGCTTATTACTGCCCCTCGTCCTATCACTAGATGACATTGAGAAAAGCCTGGCTCCATCCTCCTGACACCCACCCTTCAAATATTTATAGACATTAATGAGGTCACCCCTCAGTCTCCTCTTCTCCAAGCTAAAGAGACCCAGCTCCCTCAGCCTTTCCTCATAAGGGAGGTGCTCCACTTCCTTCATCATCCTCGTTGCTCTACACTGGACTCCCTCCAGCAGCAAAGTGTCCTGCTTGAACTGAGGGGCCCAGAACTGGACACAACACTCCAGCTGTAGTCTCACCAGTGCAGAGTAGAGGGGGAGAAGAACATCTCTCGATCTGCTAACCACCCTCCTTCTGATCCACCCCAGGATGCTGCTGGCCCTCTTGGCCACAAGAGCACATTACTGGCTGATGGCCATCCTGCTGTCCACCGGAACCTCCAGGTCTCTTTCTCCTACACAGCTCTCCAACAGGTCAGTATGGACCTGTTTTCCTCTCATGGACATCCTGCATGTGGTGGATTCACTCTGCGCTTCCTTGCACTGTGCTAGAGCCAGGACTTGTAGAAGGATGGAAAATCTGTGAAAACTTTGCTTTAGCAGAAAGCTGGGCGAGTTCCCTTGCTTTTAATAGAATGTACCTTTCTTTTACTGCCGCTAATGCAGAAAGCAGCTGATCGTATTCTGTGGAACTCGCATCATTTTTATAGCATTTTGTCTTTGGAATAAACCAGAGTCAATTAAATGTCAAGAGTGCTAAGAATTTTCATGAAGGAAGACAGGCCATGGATTGCCCTGGATGCTCTTTGCTTCCTCTAGACATCTGAGTGAGGCTGAGTGCTGTACTGGACCACCAGAGACATAGGAGTTCCTTAAAAATGGAAAGAGTTGCCGTTTGTCATGGAATTGTGGCTGGAGAGCAGCCTGGCAGCAAAGAAGCTGGGGGTTCTCATTGACAGGCGGCTGAATATGAGCCAGTAGGATGCCCAGGCGGCCAAGGTGGCCAATGGCATCCTGGCCTGTGTTAGAAACTGTGTGTCCAGCAAGAGTAGAGAGGTGATTGTCCCCCTGTACTCAGCGCTGGGGAGGCCACACCTTGACTACTGGGTCCAGTTTTGGGCCTCCCTCAGTAGTAGGGAGACATCACGGAGCTGGGGCAAGAGCAGAGGAGGGCAGAAAAGCTGGTGAAGGGCCTGGAGAATAAATTTGATAAGGAGAGATGGAGAGAGTTTGGGCTGTTTAGTTTGAGGAAGAGGAGGCTGAGGGGAGACTTTGTCACTCTCCACAGCTCTCTGAAAGAACTTTGTAGAGATGTTGGTGCTGGTCTCTTCTCACATGTCATTAGGGACAGAACCAGAAGGAAGAGCTTCAAGTTCCAGTAGGAGAGGGTTAAGACTGGACATCAGGAATTTTTTTCCCAGAGACAGTGGTCAGGCACTGGAATGGGCTGCTCAGGGTGGAGGTTGAGTTCCCATCCCTGGATGAGTTTAAAAGTCACTCAGACTGGTGTTGGGGGATCTGGTTTAGGGGTGAACTTACAGAGTAGGGTTGATGGATGGACTCAATGATCCCAAGGGTCTTTTCCAGCCCGGATGATTCTATGAAAGTGCAGTCACCACGCACTTGCCTATTCGGGTTAGAGCACTTTGTCATTGCACTTGTGCAACACCTCATCCTAATCCACAACTGCAGTGCTTTGCCTCTGCTGTAACACAAACATTGATGATAAATGAATGTCTGCCTTGGCAATATTGCTCCAGTCTGCAGCTATGAGAAAGTGTCTTCATTTAGAGAAGAGAAATCAAATGGCAGATTCCACTGTCTCTCACCCTTCCTGTCTGTGAACAAGCCAGTCCTTGTTGTAAACCCCGTGTAACTTGCTGTGGGGGACGAGGCACTGTGAAAGCCCCCTGCTCTTAAAATAAAGGTAGTGCTTCAGCAATTCTTCCTTCGAGATCTTTTCTAGTAGAGCTAACTGTTTAAAAATGAGAAGGAAAGGGTTTCTTGAAAATCAAATGCAAAGGTTTCACAAGTAGCAAGAACGAGAGCAGGCAGAGATAAAACGCACAGTAAAAACGATGCTTATTCCAAGCACAGAATCATGAGCACAGAAGGGATAACGGGTTGTTGTTCACCCTCCAAAGTCCAGGACTGTTTCCATAAGTGATGCAGAGTGGACAGCCAGAATCCCTCGATAGTCAGCTGCTTCTGACTATCTAGGGAAGTGGTAGAATCACCACCCTTGTAAGTGTAAAGAAAACAAGGAGATCTAGCACTTCAGGTGTCTTGATAGGATGAGAGGAAATAGCCTCAAGTTGCATCAGGAGGGGTTTAGATTGGATCTTAGGAAGAAATTCTTTCCTGAGAGAGTGGTTGGGCACTGGACCAGGCTGCCCAGGGAGGTGGTGGAGTCCCCATCCCTGGAGGTATTTAAAAACTGAGTAGATAGAGCACTTGAGGCTGTGGTCTAGGGGTTAGGGAGATGTTGGGATGAAGGCTGGACTTGATGGTTCTGGGTGTCCTTTCCAGCCAGAATGATTTCACAATTCTTCTGTGAAGCAGGCAAACACTGCTGCTTTGGGCTGGTCATCTTGAGTTCACCTTAAGAACCCAGCTGAGACCAAGAACATGACTGGAATGGCTCAGAAGCACCTTACCAAGAATAAACATCCACAGAGCCATGAAGCCTCTGCTTTCCAGTGCTTCTCTCAAGGACTCACTAAGTTTCCTGGAGACATGAAAATCAGCTGCCAAGTAGCAGTCCTGGCCTCCTGGGGTGGTCGCATTGGGACGCTCTCAGAAAAGACCACACGCTAGTTTTAGGTTAGGGAAGACTCTAGGCGTGTGTTCCTGTCTGTGCTACAAAGAGCCATGGAAATCTGTGGCGGGCAAGGGTCAGTGATGTTGTTTCCTTGGTTTTCATGTCAGGATACGGTCACGAATACACTAATTTTGTTCAGTGCTCTCACAACGTTTAGAGAAACTGAAGGCAGGGAGGCTTTGCAAGCAGCATTATTTGATATGTGCGAGCCTGTGAATAGAGGCAGCCAGCTGAGAGAAATGAAACGGGTCCCCCAGCATGTGCAGAAACTGCTAAGTTATAGGCAGCAGAGGGATAGCCAAGAGATCAGGATGCACGGAGTGCTTACACACAAGTGGAGGAGTTAAGACAGTGTGGGTAGCTATACCTCCTCTTTATATCTCCCCGGCTGCTGCTCCTTGGGCAAGCTCAGCTCACAGTGTCTGCATGACAGATTAGCAGCTGGGAGGTATAAAAGCAGGAGGATTGGACTCTAGACGATCTTTCGAGGTCCATAATGTTCTGTGAATTTGAGCGTGTATTTTAAAACATGAAAACACTACAACAGAGTCCAATCCTTCCTTGTCCTTTCCTCTGGTCAGACTACCTTCAGTACCAGTAATTTCCAAGGAAAACTAAACTGGGCTTTAGGCTAGAGATTTCCTCTCTGATTACAGCCTTTGGGTTAATCAGCACCAGCTAAGCCCCACATGCTGGAGCTGTGGAGTGAAGGCACTCCCATCTCCAGCTGGAGGATGCTGTGTTAAGGGACTGCCACCTGGCAGCATCCTCAAGGAACTGCAGAAATATTGAGCAGAGATGGAGACTGGTGAGCATCAGCCTGCTGGGAGACTTGCAGATGCACCCAAGGAGTGACCAGGGTTGAACCAAACTAGGGGTGCAGACTGAATTATTTTCTGGCATGAAAAGACTCCTGCTGTGATAAGAGACACTAGGCCAATGAAACATTTGATGGTGACTTTCCCACTCAGTTAAAAAGTTAGTTTAACTTTTAGAAAATGCCTGTTCTTTTCCCTATCTTCACATTGGCTGAAGAAGCCTGACTTGGTTCCAACCAGTCACTATCCCTTTTGACCTCTGAGCTAACTGCTTGCTTTATGAAGATATACCTGGGGAGGCAGGTCCCACCTTTTCCCGGAACAGTGAGAAAACCAAAGGTGACAGCTTTAATGAAGAGTAGTGCAGGATGAAGACAAAATGAATCTCCCTTGATTTGGTCTAGGTGGTCCTGCTCTGGCAGGGGGATTGGACTAGATGATCTTTCAAGGTCCCTCCCAATCCCTGATGTTCTGTGATTCTGTGAGCAAGACCTGCTACTCCAGCTTCTTTGAACACTAAATAATCTCTCTTGACCAGTTTCTTTCTTTCTACTCCAGTTTCTTTCATCTTTTAGTCTTTGGTATAGTCCTCTTGCCTGTGCTACCCTTTCTCTTCTTCTGTTTCATGACAAGCCTGCAGACAGAACACAACAACCTCCACAACACGTGCTCTGGATTGTCTCCCAGATAAACCTCTTGGCCAGCTTGCCTAAAGCTTTCCAGTTTGAAGGTGGTATTTACTGAGAAAGTAGCTGAGCACTGGAACAGGTTGCCCAGGGAGGTGGTGGAGACTCCATCCCTGGAGGTGTTTAAAAAATGAGTAAGCTAGAGCATTTGAGGCCATTGTCTAGGGTTTAGGGAGCTGTTGGGATGAGGGCTAGATGATGCTGGAGGTCCTTTCCAGCCATCATGATTCTATGATTTTCTATGATTTCTTTTTTCATAATTTATATAAAGATTTGCTTACAGGAAAAAGCTCAAGAGAGATTGAGAGCTGAACAGATTGAGTTTCTTTTCATTTTTAGAGTGAGCACAAGTAGTAGACTAAGGTCTAACAAACTTCCAGCTGTGACCTCTGAGGATCATTGTCAGATGTGGCAGTTCAGCTAAGCCTGCTGAGTCAAGGATGTGCATTCATACAGTGAGCCTATGAAGTTTGCCAATGAGTAGCAAATGAACGTGATTCTCCTCCTGTACTGGGCACTGGGGAGGCATCCTCTTGAGTACTGGGAGCAGCTCTGGGTCCCTCACTTCAAGAAAAACATTAAGGAGCTGGAGTGGGTCCAGAGGAGCAACAAGGCTGGGGAAGGGACTAGATGGAAAGTCTGATGAGGAGAGGCTGAGGGAGCTGGGGGTGTTTAGTCTGGAGAAGAGGAGACTTGGGGAGGATCTTCTCCCTCTCTCCAACTCCCTGGAGGGAAGTTGTAGTCAGGTGGGAATCGGGCTCTTCTCCCAGGCAAGTAGTGACAGGACGAGAGGGCAGGACCTGAAGTTGCACCAGGGGAGGGTTAGGTTGGATGTTAGGAAGCCCTTCCTCATGGAAAGGGTGACCAGAGACCAGAATGGATTGCCCAGGGCAGTGGTGGAGTTGCCATCCCTAGAGGTGTTTAAGGACAGATTGTCACTGGCCCTTAGTGCCCTGGTCTGGCTGATGTGGTGATGTCAGCATATGAGCTGGGGTGGATGATCTCAGGGGTCTTTTCCAGCCTCAAGAATTCTGTGATTCTCTATTTTCTTTTAGAGAGAACTATAAGAAATGGCCTACTCCACCATCTATGCAGGTCACTGATGAGACAATGATCTAGAGTTGGTGATCTAGATGTGAAAGTGTCTTTTTACCCTCCTGCAGATCACAGAATCACCATGGCTGGAAAGGACCTCCAGGGTCATCGAGTCCAACCTTTATCCTATTATCTAACTGCTAGA
>JAOXOE010032911.1:0-10620 GCA_028565055.1 Phoeniculus purpureus
ATAGAAATATAAAAATAAATAGTAATAATATAAAAACAAAAAGTAAATAGTAATGTAAAAATAGTATGATAGTAAATAGTAATGTAAAAATAAATAGTAATAATATAAAACAAAAAGTAAATAGTAATATAAAAATAGTATAATAGTAAATAGTAGTATAAAAATAAATACTAATAATATAAAAAAGTAAATAGTAATATAAAAATAGTATGATAGTAAATAAAAACAAGTTTCTTAAGAGAGAACAAGAAAAGATTAAAAGAGAAGTGAAGAAGGAAAAAAACCCCTGTAAACGGCTTTGTACCAGCAAAAACCTAATAAAGGAATTATCTGCACCTCCCACAGTAAAGAAAATAAGTAGAAAGGGTTTTCCAGCACAAACCCTCCCCTGTTTTCAAATGGCAGTAGTCTTAAAGGAGAAAGGAGGAAGGGAAGTAGGAAGAAAAGACAGAAGGGAGGAAGGAAGGAGAGAAAGGGAGAGAAAAGGGAAATGGACATGGGGATAAAAATAATGCTCAGACTGAATCGGGAATGAGGGAAAGATGAGTAAGAATATAAGAAAGCAAAGTTAGATGCTATTAGGGAGGAAGACGGAAATGGATTGTCTTTCTACCAGGTGCACATGGCAGGAGAGTAGAGAGAGAGAAACAGTCCAGAGCTTGCTGCCCTCTCACGTGGCGTTTATAGTGTCACGGAGAGGAATCTTCAGTGGGTGTGAGATGGGTCATTTGATGTCAAGGAGTCAGGGATTAACCTGTGACAATTTCTGCAGATGAATACTGCAGGTGCCAAAGCACCTGTGATTTCTGGAACACTGTATGGCAGAGCTAGAGCCTGACATCCTGGCTTCCTGCATCCAGACTGTTCATTGACTTACTTCTCAAATGTAGATTTTATAACATCATGGAACCCCTGAGCGTTTCAGTTCGTTCACCGATCCTCTGCTTCCGTCCAGCACTTTTACACAGTGCTGTGACCCACAAAGCAGCAGGAAGAGGTGCAGCCACTTGAGTAAACATATCTATTTCACTCACCGGATAAATCAGCATCTTTAAATGCAGGACGTGGAGGTAGTTTATGAAGTGACGTGGCAGTTGTTGTTTGCAACTGAATTGTGTGGAGAAAATGTGATATGAAATCTAGAAGCAATCTGCTCTCCCTTCATGAGCATTTAGTTATTACTCCTCCAGCCACACATAGACTGTTTATCCTGCAGGTGTGTAGTTTGGAAGGAGCTGATACCCGAGATTGTCCTGGGTTAGATTACTCTGTGGCAGCTTGGGTTTCATTCAGAACAACCAGGGGCAACGTTGTAGTAAAGGCAAAAATAACCAGTGTTATTAACACAGAGCAAAGAAGGGGTTAAAAACCAAGCCAATAGGAAAACTCTGCAAAGGGGCTGGTGAGACCTCCCTGCCCTGCCAGGGCCTCCACAAACTTCTCCCCCTGCTTTTCTTCTCCCTGTGCGGAAGCAGTTGCGCCAGCGCTATTACCAGACTCTGCTCCTCTACGAGCGATAAAGAGACTCAGAGTCAGGAGAAGGGGCACCTGACTGTGGCACATCACGTGTGAAAAGAGTCAGAAGTCATCCCTCATCAAAGGTTTTATATGTCACTCAAGGTTTAAGTTAAAATTACAGCCTATTCTTTTTCGGGCTGTGCAGTCAGCTAAAGTCACTGAGCTTTGCGAGTCCACGCTGTCTGAAGTGTTTGCAGGACGTCTTTGCTGGAAGTAGCAACCAAAACCACCCAAGTGACATGATTCTGCGTGTCATCATTTTAAACACATCTCAGCACGGCGTTCAATAAACAGTAGCTGTCAAAATCTTATTTCAGTTAACCCTGCCTGTTGGAAGTTCCATTGGAGTGCTTTCTGTGTCAAGTGAAAGCAACCCATTTGCTTTTCTAAAGAGGATGCTGCTTTAGTCCGTATCTCGATCAAGTTCAGAATTCGTGCAGTGTCTACGTGCAGGTGTGGCAGTGGATTTTATTCCCTGACTGTGTTAGTTATGGAAAAATAAACTGCTGTTAAAACACTTTCCTCCTCGGTCCACTAAGAAGGCGTTCACGCTTACAGTTCACTCTGTGCCCTGCTAGGCAGGTCCTCCTCAGAGAGTTGTGCTGAGCTGCAGCGTTCCTGAGGATGCATGCATCAGGTTTGGGTTGCCTTTACACACAGTTCTGCTCCTCTGATGTTAAATAGCTCTTTTCTCCTCAAATAATGTCATCCTCTCAGCTCAGTTAGCCACTTACAAAGAAGTCTACCAAGGTGAATGAGCTGGTTTGTCTCGATTGTGTTTCTAAGGAGCATTCACTATGATGCCCCTTATCCATTAGGATGTGTTTCATTGTAATGAAAATTTCACTTGGGGCAGACTCTGTGACACCTTCAAATGTAGAAGAGGATTGTATGTTTATGATTCCATACTGGTCATGAAACACAGTGTGGTTATTGTACCGTGCAATGAATGTGCCTAGTGACAGCCTGTAACCATGCCACAGGCATGGCGCCTACATCCGGTGGCAGTCTCTGTTGCTGGAAGGACGACAAGGAGGAGTAGACATGAATCAGTTCTTCTGATAGGGCGACTCTGGATCCAAGAAGTATCTTAAAAGCAAGAACTATATAACTGGAGTCATAAAAACAAAGCTAACAAAGCTAATCTTGGGGGGAAAGAAACAAGACATGTGATTCACCCCACAAAAACCCCCGCATACAAATACGCCAACACTCAGATGTTGGCATCCTAAAAGGGGAGAAGCTTCTTGCTTCTGCGGCAGTGTGGTGCCCATCAAGGTTACACAAACACCCCTCAGCATCAGTGGGCGTTTTGAAGTCTAGTTCTGTGTTCCAGGTGCTTCCATGCCAGTTGGTGGGTTCCAAAATGCTGATTCCTACAGCCACGAGCAAAGGGAGAACTCTCTCCAGTTGAGCAAACCATGGAATCAAGACAAAACCCTCTTTCGACTGATCCCTGAGGTACGACTCTGCCTCTCTTCTCACCACGTTTCCAGGGCAGGATGGCTCAGTGACATGTGCTGTCCCTCCAAAACACGGAAGACAAGTGAAGAAAATGGAGTTGAAGGAGAAGCAGGACCAAGAAACCCCAAACTGAAGCTCTAAACCCCTTCTCCTGGCCCAAACTCCCTCCATCCACAGAAACACATAAATTGAGCTTGCAGTTTGCAAGGCAGAACACTCGCATTTCAAACCACCACAAATGTCTCTAGTGCTCTAACAGAAGACATCAGGACAGCGAAGCAGCGCTTGGTTAAAACCTCCTGTTGGTGGTGTCACCCTTGTTCATTCTGACTGTAACACCTGCTTGTGCTGTGTGGTACAGCTAGAAACAGGACGAGGTCATTAACAGCTGTGTGTTTGGGTTGGTGACAATTCATTAACATTGCACAGGTTACAGTTTCGTTCCTCAAGAAATGTTTCCTAAATTAAACACAAGTGGACTATGAGCAAAAAACGAGCTGCCCTTCGGGGATGCTCTGCACCACCGGTTGGGTGCTACAGTTCACCTGCTCCCAGGCTCAACGTGGGGATCCGTGCAGCTGGGGGGAACGCGGTTGGGATTGGATTCAGCGCTCAGCATGGCACTAGTGCCTGGAAGGATTACCTGGCACCTGACACAGTTCTTCCTTCTGCTCCGGGGAGCTGGCTGGATTTCCTCCTCAGAAAAGGAGAAATCTTTAAACGCTGACAGCTGTTCTTTGAAAGCGAAAGATTTTCCTGTTAGCAGAGGGGATGTTGCCGCAGAGTCTGCATTAGCTGGGACTTGAGGTGAAGGGATGAGGGCAAAGGGAACATGTTGAAGTTAATTTCCAGCTTGGAGCAGAAGGTCTTGTGAAGCTGCAAGCACTCTGAGCTCTGTGTAGTGCCACTGTGAAGTTTTTCGTGGCCAGCAGGTTTCTGCACCCCTGCGGGAAGTGTTCACAGAAGCAAAGCAAGCTTTACCATGGAGGAGCTGTCCTTTACTCCCACCAGCTCTTATGCCCGTGGAGCCTGAGTGCTCATCCTGGGTTCAAGGCAGTTACCCTTGTTTCCCCAAGTCAGCATGGGGGTAGCAGGTAAGTGCAATACACTTGGCTTGGCCTTTCTGTTTCCTGGTGGCTCCGGGTTCTGGTTCTTCCAGTGACAGCTGTAAAATCAGATAAGCAGTTAATCACTAGTAAATTAGCCTTGTGTCTTTGTGGGGAACAAATACGGTATTTATGTAAAAGTTGTTAGGCGTTTTTATCTTTTTAATTAGCAGAAATGGATGCAAAATGAATGATGATTAGGCAGCTGACTCACTCAGTAGTACAATTATGCCTAAAGCTATGCCCTGGTACTTAATGATGGATGCTCTGAGCAATCAAAGAAGCCTATTTATGTGATTTATTTATTAAAAAAAGTGAGAAATATTCCAGGACTGTGTATATTACGAGTATTTCAGAACCTCAGAAAAACCTTCTTAGAATTCAGTAATACAAATGGTTTTTAAAGACTTGTTTTAATTTAATATAAACATTAAAAAACCAACATAACTATTACTGTAGTAACTGTTAACTTTTTGGTTTATGTGAAAGGCAGGTCTTTAAAAATCCTAAGAATTCACTAGAAGGATTCTCTGTAACAGAAACTGTAAAAATTCCTGTCTCTCTCTTCCTCCTTTTGGGCAGTCTGAGCCAGAGGAGCAGCGGAAATTACAGAGCCCTGGGTGTCTGCTCTGGGAAGCTCTAAGAAAATGCAAGTCATGATGAGCAGCTGGCTCATATGCAGCCAGTTATGAAGGCTAAACTGATTAGACTGTAAACACTAGGGGATGGTAAGTGTTGGTGTCAAAGGAACTGTGACAGTCATCAGATTGTGGTTTATCTCAGGCTGTTGTTTGAATGATGGCTTTCCCCCACAGAATCTGGTTTATGGCTTTGCAGAGGTTTAATCTGAGCCCAGGCTGAGTGATTTAGCTCTGCTCTAAGCAGTTTCCCAGTCTGCTGTTTTGCATTACCAACCCTGGGCTTTTCATGAACAAGCCTGTTATTTTCTTTCTACCAACCAAGCATTACAGACATAAAATTTACTAGTCCTAACAGAGTGTCAATTGGTACTTGCCTGTTTGCAGGAGAATATTAGACAGCAACAGAGGGTTCCTTTGGAGGAAAGTGTGGGGCCAGCTCACCAGAGCAGCAAGCAGGCATTTCCTCTCCCACGTTTGCCTGGTGCAGTAGCAAGGTTATAATTTGCCCTTTGTGCCTGGAGAAGGGTCACAGGAAAAGGTAATCGTGTAAACAGATGGACTTCTAACCGGTTGCAGAGCTGAGCGAGAGCGTGAGGGGATCACTCCTAATCTAGCTCAGTGCTATGCACTGGAGAGGATGCAGTGTGGTCAGTAGTGATGGGTACAGTCAGCTCTGTCCTGGATTCCTGGCAGGTGTTCTTCATCATTCTTTCCTCCTCTACTCTGCCCTAGTGAGACCCCATCTGGAGCGTCGTGTCCAGTTCTGGGCCCCTCCGTTCAAGAAGGACACAGAGCTGCCGAAGGAAGTCCAGCGTAGAGCAATGAGGGTGATGAAGGAAGTGGACACCTCCCTTACGAGGAGAGGCTGAGGGAGCTGGGGCTCTTTGAAAAAGTTGAGACTGAGGGGTGACCTCATTCATGTCTGTAAATATGTGAAGGGTGGGTGTCAGGAGGATGGAGCCAGGCTCTTCTCAATGTCATTTGGTGATAGGACAAGGGGCAGTGGGTGTAAGCTGGAACAGAGGAGGTTCCATGTAAGTATCAGAAGGAACTTTTTCACAGTGAGGATGACAGAGCACTGGAACAGGCTGCCCAGGGGAGTTTCAGAGTCTCCTTCTCTGGAGAAGTTTAAAACCCGCCTGGATGTGTTCCTGTGAGACCAGGAACCCATTAGTAACCCAAACACCTAGAACACAAAAACCTGGTGAGTTACACTTTCAGACATACAAATCCAGTAAGTTATTAAGCCTGCAGAAATGTAACCTTGTGAGATACTAAGCGTGATCAAGAAATCCAGAGTACATATGTTCTAATTTCCGAATCATAATACCTAGTACTAGAGTATTAGCACACCACTGACAGAGAACTAGTAAGTGCTTAAAGTGCAACTAAGCTCTGTATTCCATGTTTACTTCAACATCAAGGCAAATATTGATTATAAATGAGGGGAAAAATCCCAAACCAAAAATCTTCTCATATCTTTAATGTCCCTAAATAGATGGGACCTTGAATTATCTACTTCTTTGGCAGGAATCACTTCTCTGAGTAATTTCCTGTAACGCTGGTTCTGAAGCAAATGTCATGGGTTTTTTGTTTTGTTTTCTTTTTTTCCATTGATTTAACTTGGCTGGCTGACAAGGTGTAGAATCAGCATGGTTAAATCCTGTATGACAGGAAGATGAATCAAACAATAGACAAGTTAAAAAGACCCACTATGCTCAGTCAGTTGTGACTCAGAAGGAAGAGTACTGATTCACCCAATTTAGTCCATTATATGGTGGAAAGTGTCTCACTTTAAATATTGACAAAATTTAACCTTACACAGTGTTTGAGACATGACAAGATCAAAGGAGAAGGCAAAGTTGCTGCAAAGGAAGAGATTAATAAATACTGATATTAACCGAGGAAAGCCTACAATCTGGAAAAGTGGGAGACATTTTAGGACTTCAAAAGAGTTTTGAATAGCTGCTACGAGAACATTTAATCTTAAAGAGATTACTAATTTCTTGAAGTACACACCGGAGAAATGATTTGGTAATTATGTCCTAATTTCACATTATAATAGAAAGCTTCAATGTTTCTACCTGGGTATGTTCCTGTGCGACTTGGTCTAGGTGATCCTGCTGTGGCAGGGGGATTGGACTAGATGATCTTTTGAGATCCTTTCCAATCCGTAATGCTTCTATGATTCTACGATTCCATGATTCCATTATTCTACTATTCCGTGATTCCATGATTCTACAGTTCCATGATTCCATGATTCTACAATTCCATGATTCCATGATTCTACAAGTCCGTGATTCCATGATTCTCTGATTCTACTTCAGTTTCCATTCCAGTTCGTGTAAGACATGCTGCTGTTGTTTCAATAATAGGCGTATGCCACATGGATCTGCACGCATACATGATGTCTCTGCCTCTCATGCTCACAGAGATGTTAAACCAAGTATCTACAATCTCTGGATATTGAAGGCTTAGTGAAAACAAAAATCCATACAAGTTATTTATTGTATAGAATATTTACTTTCAGAAGGTTCTAGCTGACTATACAAAAATAGGTCGCAATGCCTACTATCAAGACACTCCTGTGTTCATCACAACAGTGTTTTCTTCACACTGTTGAGAAATATTTAGATGTATAGTGAAAAGACGGCAGAAGGTAGAGATCTGTGAGGACAGGGAACAACATAAAAAGGAAACAGATTCCTCGGGAAAATCAAAGCAGTATAGAGACAAGCTTAGGAAAAGTGTAAAAAAGAGAAAATGAGGAATATTTTAACTCTGGAACAGAGGAAGGACTACGAGAGCATCTGGTATGATCAAACTAAAATCAACACGCGGTGACATATGCTCCATAATCCTCAATTACAACGAGACAAATTCACATGAAAGATTTTCCTTTAGGACTGCACAGCTAGGTTGCCCTTGCTTTAGCAGTCTTTGGTACCTCAACTTTTCTTCCTTCCGATTTATGGGCTCGGAGGGTTGAGCATTTCATATAATTAGTAAGTGCTGTCAAGCCAGAGCAAAGCAGCGCAGTAGCTGGCTGAGCGCCCGGAAGCAGAAACAGAATAGTAAAATCCTGCAAACAGGACAGGAAGAGAAGTTAAACAAGAGGCAGATCCTCTCCGTTTGGCACGTACTCAACTTGGCAAACTGGGAAGTTGCAGATGGAAAGTGAAAATAAAAAAAGTGGAAGTTATAAAAAATAAAAATAGGCAGTAACAGGATTTTACAGTATTCATGATTCCATCCGTCACTGGTTAGCAGACAGAGCACATGACATAAAATACACTAATGAAAATTAATCCTTTCAGACTAGAAGTTCCTGAGATAATTAAGGCAGAGAAATCAGGGAGGATATTCTCAGATACAAGTGTATTAAGCCAGCCTATTCTGAGAGAAATGGAAGTGAATTGGATTCTGTGTTGACTGAGCAGCGAAGTAAGAAAAAGAGCAACATCAGCTCAAGAATATAATCATGCAAACTTTTTAATAAGTTGTGAAAAGGAAAATGAAGCTTTTGGAAAGTGCTTTTTTGGTTCTGGACTGAAGTGTGAAGTTTGATGTTTATATTAGTATGGAAAAGCTTTAAAAGGAAAGGTCTAATTCTGCCTTGTTTTGTCACCTCCTTGATTGTCTCCTTGTTCTGCAAGAGTGTGCACTTGCTTTCATTAGTCCTGATAAGAAGGTACTTTGCAGGCCTGCACCATTTCTTCTCCTTTCTGGACACGCTATATCAAGTTATTTTAAAATTTAAAGATTAGATTCTTGCCCTTGCTTTACCTGTTCTGTCTGCTCTAGAAGTCCAAGGCATAAACATAGAATCACAGAATCATTAGGGATTGGAAGGGACCTCGAAAGATCACCTAGTCCAATCCCCCTGCCACAGCAGGATCACCTAGAAACACATCCAGGTGGGTCTTAAACGTCTCCAGGGTCTGTAATGGCTCTGGAAGATATTTTCTTAATGCAAGGACAATGTAGGACCAAAGCACATTTCAATAGCCTAATGTACCTAGTCCAAACATGAGTACGACAGAGTTAAGAGTGTATTTGCAACGTGTTCTCAATTCATAACCAGTGATGCCACCATGTATGTCATCAACACAGCTTTGATACCTGAAAGAAATAGATGAAGGGATTCACAATGTGCTGTAATGAACACAAACAGTGCAACACTTATATTGTTTTACCCCAAAGTTGTTAACCTTCTAAAAAATCTATCACCCAACAGCCTGATGTGCCTGATCCAACACAGCAGATGCATGCTGGATTATTCAGACTGGGGCTGCATGCAAGCTTCTTACATAAGTGCACACGGTGTTTACTAGGTGATCTTGCACACGTGATACCTTCTAAAAGATTACAGAGTCAAAAAAAGATGTGTTAAACAGCTAACTGTGGTCCCTTCCAATCCCTAGTCACTCTATGATTCTACGATTCTGTGTATGAATGGCTAACAACCAGCGAATGCATCTGGTCCTGAACTCAGGTCTGTGGGACGTTGTCTGTGCTTGACTATGATTTTAGTGGTTACAAATAAAGCCAACTATTTGATTTCTAAATTTCAAAAACATTTTGGTAGCTACTTTTGACTACATAAAGTTTACAACAGGCTGTGATAGAAATAATGCCCTGAATAACGGAGCACTGGAAGGGGCTGCCCAGGGGGGTGGTGGAGTCTCCTTCTCTGGAGATGTTTAAAACCCGTCTGGACGTGTTCCTGTGCGACTTGGTTTGGTGATCCTGCTGTGGCAGGGGGATTGGACTGTAATCATAGAATCATTAGGGGTCAGAAGGGATCTTGAAAATCATCTAGTCCACCTCTAGGTCTAGATGACCTTCTGAGGTCCCTTCCGATCCCTAATGAATCTATGATTCTATGATAACAAACCAATTTTAATCAGGATTTATTCAATCTACTCGACAATTTATTAAAAAGTTTTTATTCCACCTGTATCTGAAGTCCATGTGCAACTTTACAGCCTCTTGAGCTGTGAGGTGCACATTATCTGATTAAATAAACAAGGAACCAGTACAGCATAAGAAGGGCCACTCATATTGTTCTTTAAATTGTTTAACAACTACTATAAATTGTGAGCAGAGTTCTTTTTTATCTGTTTTTTAATTAAAAGACCACATCCTCCAAGATCACCAGCAACTTCAGAGAGAGGCATTCCTCAAACACTTGCAGAATCTTGGCATATGTTTTGATTCTACTCTGTCTGGTTACATTAAACTGTGTAATTGGGTGAAGGTTTTACCTACTATCATACTCAGGAGATTAAGCACAATATGGTCCTTCCATATGGTATTTGTGCCTAAAAACCGATGAGATTAGAATGCCTATGCTGAGCATCACTCCATATGTTAATCAGAATAGCCCATAAATCTTGATAGAAATAGTGATTTTTTAGAGATTCAAATTAATATTTTTAATAGTGCTTCAGGAACATCTTAAGCACTGCCAATAACTGCGTTTCATGCTTCCCCACAGATCCCCTGATTTTACTATTACACGTTATGCTAATAGCAATTTCATTTGCTTCTGGTATATATTCACTGCATAAGAAACTGGATGGATGGCCGAGCGCAAAGAGTGATAAGGAATGGTCTTAAAGTCACTTGGCCACTGGTGGAATTCCTCAGGGCTCCAAATTTGAGGTCCAAACTCTCTAATATCTTTATCAGTGTCCTGGATGAGGGGATTGAGTGCCCATCCAGCAAATGTGGAGCTAACAGCAAGTTAGGTGGGTGTATTGATCTGCTTGAAAGTAGAGAGGCTCTGTAGAGGGATCTGGATAGGTTGGCTCCTGTGTGACTTGGTCTAGGTGATCCTGCTGTGGCAGGGGGACTGGACTAGATGATCTTTCAAGGTCCCTTCCAAT
>JAOXOE010032912.1:0-10620 GCA_028565055.1 Phoeniculus purpureus
AAAGCAACAGGATGTTTTCTTTCCTTCATGAAAGCACAAACCTGTAATTCTGAAAATTCTACTAATTTTCAAACCACAATACCGTGTTTTTCTCCTCTGCGCTCCCAGGTTGGCTGCAATCCCAATGAAGATGTCGCTATTTTTGCGGTAGACTCATTAAGGCAATTATCAATGAAGTTCTTGGAAAAAGGAGAACTTGCTAATTTCCGATTCCAGAAGGATTTCCTAAGGCCCTTTGAACATATCATGAAGAGAAACAGGTAATGACATACAATTAACTAAATCACATGGGATTGTGAGCACAACTTGTTGCAATTAACATTTCATGTTGCCTTTGTGAAATCAGTTGGTGGAGACTTACACTGTTCTGATTTATTATGTCATTTTGTTTAAACAATTACTGTTTATTACCTTAATTCAGGTCTCCTACCATTCGAGACATGGTTGTTCGGTGCATTGCACAGATGGTGAATTCCCAGGCTGCTAACATTCGGTCTGGCTGGAAGAACATCTTCTCAGTATTTCACCTGGCAGCCTCGGATCAGGATGAAAGTATCGTGGAACTGGCCTTCCAGACCACAGGACACATTGTCAGTGAGTAGTGACAGCTGTCCAAGACCATGGATACTGAGCAGCTTTGTTTAGCTGTTGCTTCTACAGCCTGCCCAGGGAAGCCTGCCTTGTGCTTTAGAACCAGCATTTACACTTCTCAGTGTCAATACTGAGCAAGCTAAAATACCTAAGAAAGGGATTTAGTGTGATTATCGTGACCTGTTTTCCTTTACATTTTTCAAGGAAAGAAGTCATCATTTTGCAGCATTCTGAGGTAAAACAAGTTGAGCCTTAGATGACCTTTAACAGTCCCTGCCAGCCCAGTACATTTGATGATTTATAAGATTAGATACTGTACACTGACGGTTAAGAGAAGAATTCTATAGGGGTTTTCCACCTATTCCCCCAAAATAGTTGTGCAGTCATTTCACTGTTCTGTTGGTTTCTTCTTCCTTGTTTGTGGACTGCCTGTGCCCTTGGTAAGAAAGTGTTGAGCTAGGTGGTACTGTGAGCCTTTTTCTTTTTCCCTCTCATTCTTATCTTGACCTCAGGCTTCAAGTGCCATAAGGTATCCAAACCTCAGCAAGTTCCTCAAACATTTTCAACATTGATGAAGAATTGTTGGAGTTTTTTCCTCAAAAGTGATTGTTTAAAATTAACAGGACGCTGCCACTGAAGGAAGCTACAAAAGTGTAGCTTTGTGCCCCTTAAGCTCTGGTCACACAGTAGTTAAGCAGCAAACCTAGTGCTCTGCTCTTGCTTAACTGTTATGTTTCCCTCCTTTAGCCTAGGTGCCTCCCTGCTTCGTTTTAGACACTTATTTACTATGCAAACAGAACTCCTGCTCAGTGATTTATTTCTTCTTTGGTTGAACATTCATTTTTTAGTTTTTATTACTACTCAGGCACTTGGCAGGGCCAATCAGTGACCCAGTCTCTTGTGACTTCTCTTACAGTCAGTCTCTATTAGAATTGATATATTTTGAAACCTGACACTCTCTTTCCTTCTGTTCACGCTTTCTTGTAGCAATTGTGTTTGAAAAACACTTCCCAGCAACCATAGATTCTTTCCAGGATGCAGTGAAGTGCTTGTCTGAATTTGCCTGCAATGCAGCATTTCCAGATACCAGCATGGAAGCGATCCGCCTCATCCGCCACTGTGCAAAATACGTGTCGGACAGGCCTCAGGTAGGGGCTGTGTTGGTGTCAGTGCTTCAGTCAATACTGCTTTCACATGGAGAAAAAACACTTGGCGCTAACATTACTGGCTTCCCTTCAAGTTTCAGAGATTAATGAGAAGTGCATTTACCAGGCAGCACAGTAAAAATCCCTCAGGCTTGGAGATTATCAGCAATTTGAAAAATCTTATTTTCTTTTAATTCCTCCCCACTCCTCCCCATGTACCCACTTCTGCTGGGGGCTGCTGGAAGTCAGCCTGCCTCACGTCTGCTCCCTGCTGAGACCTGGTGGGAAGAGTATATAATGGCAGAAGCAAAAACCTTTGATAGCCTCAAAATGTTCTGCTAGATCCTCACTTTCAGATGCTGTCTTTATAAAAAGAGACTGAGACTGACCTGCAAGCAAAAACATTTCATCTCGTTTAGTTTTGTGTTTATTTTTCACAACACACTGAGGGTTACCCACTACACTTCACCTTCTTGGTGTTCCTGCTTTGATTGCTAGGGCACAGTGCTGGTACCACAGGGACTGTCCCTGACACTCTAAACTGTGTTTTACTTTGAAGAACTGAACTCTGAGGATTCTGTGTAACAGTGTGTTTCCTCCTAAAGGCGTTCAAGGAGTACACAAGTGATGATATGAACGTGGCTCCCGAAGACAGAGTGTGGGTGCGAGGATGGTTCCCAATTCTGTTTGAGTTGTCCTGTATCATCAATAGATGCAAATTAGATGTAAGAACCAGGTAACAATCAGTATTTGTAATTCACCATTTAAAAGGCCTACTTTGCTCTTTGAAAACAGCAACAACTCTCCTAGCAAACCTCACTGTTGTATAATGACTTTTGGGGTCATTATACAGGTGCTGCCACTGCAGGAACACCTGACTTTTTAAAAACCCCTTTTAAATAGAGGCTGGAATGACGTCTGGGTTCTTTACACAGGACAGTTTTGTCCTCCGTTACAGTAATTGACAAAGTCAGGTGGCTGCAATTGCGTTCTGGTAAATAGAGAAGTATTACGTTTCCTTAAATGTTCACATAGTGCCTGCTTGGATTGATAGCTGTGAAATGACAAAGATAAGAACTGGTTTGTAAATAGTTAATGTGAAAATAAATTAAAACACGCTGTCAGTTTTCTATTTATTATGGAACTCGGAAAAGATTTAAACCAGCTCACCTTGACTTACAGTGCTGAGGGCAATGACAGGGGCTTGTTTTGAGGTGCTCCAGTAGCAAAGTTCAATCAAGCTCTTGGTTTGTTCTTAATGAAAACTCTTGTCCTGGTCCTACGTGCCCTCCTGGCCTGGTCAAGGATTGTGGTGAATGTTGGAAAAGCAAAGCTAAACTTCTCTTCTGAATCCTGCCCCTTTTCTCCAAACATGGCTCTTCGCGTTCTGTTGCAGTTGCGATGGTAAATGTGTGTTGTTCTTTCTTCACTGCAGGGGCTTAACTGTCATGTTTGAAATAATGAAGACGTATGGCCACACTTACGAAAAGCACTGGTGGCAGGATTTGTTCCGCATTGTCTTCAGGATATTTGACAACATGAAACTGCCAGAGCAGCAGACAGAGGTCAGTACAAATACCCATCTACCTGCTGGGGCGGGGGGTGATGTCCATCCCAAAAGTTTTACCTTACACCAAGTTGCAACTTTCTCTTTTCCCCTCCCAGAAAGCTGAATGGATGACGACCACCTGTAACCACGCGCTTTACGCGATATGTGACGTGTTCACGCAGTACTTAGAAGTTCTTAGCGATGTTCTTCTGGATGATATATTTGCACAGCTGTACTGGTGTGTGCAGCAAGGTAGGGCTGCGCCAACTCGTTACACAGCACTAATGTTCCGTGGGGCCAAGTGTGAATAAACAAACGCACTGTTTGTCCTTCGCAGACAATGAGCAACTGGCACGGTCTGGGACCAACTGTTTGGAGAACGTTGTCATCCTGAATGGGGAGAAGTTCACCCTCGAAATCTGGGATAAGACTTGCACTTGCATGCTGGATATTTTCAAAACTACGATCCCTCACGCGTAAGGCAACCTAATGTCTGTACTTTGAGATGGCATTGATGGTGCTGATTTCATATGGTCAGGATGCCTCTAGGTGAAAGTGAACAAAATGCTGTCAGATGTGGACCAGACCAGAGCACACTTTAATGGAATGCAGTGGTAGGTCAGGTGCTAGGTAATACTACTCATGTGTTGTTAACAACAAAAATACCATGTGGTGTAAAGCAAGGTAAAAAACCCACCCTCAGAGTGTGACTTGATTCAAGTGTAAAACATGGGATGATTTTGAGAAGTGCTGTCAGCCTCTCTGAGTATCTCCTTTTTGCAATTTGTAATGACAGTTCCCACAATGTACTAAAATACCACAACAGCCTCACAGGTCTGGGTGTTCACTTCCAACATGTGTTTGTGGGACTCCTGCTGTAGATAGTACACATCAGGGAACGGGTAACATCCAGTGTTATACCAGAGAAGAGGGGTTTTCCCCCTGCCCACCCCACACTGAGGTGAAGTGCCACTTGCTTTCACCTCTTAACATCTAAACAGTGTTCAGCACATTTGCTTCTGGCTGTCACCTAGGTCAACCCTTAACTAGCACAACTGAAGCAAAAGGGAACTTTTTCACACCATTTTTGGGTGACACAAACCAGTCTTTTCAGCGTGACCATCTTTCATTAAAGCTGAAGTGTGTTAGATGGTCTTAAAGGTCTTCCCAACCTATAAGCGATTCTATGATTCTGTGACTTACTAGAGGATTAGTTCTGGTTTGTGTTTCACACTTAGTAACTTCGGTACTGGTTTGTTTTCAAGGCTGCTGACGTGGCGACCAGTCAGTGGGGACTTTGGCTCTGGATCTCCCTCAGATGCAAAGGAAAAACTGGTAAGCTGCTGAAATTAAACGCCTCAAAAGTTCATGAGAGTCTGGTACAAATGTGATGTAAAACACTTTGTTTAAATGCTGTTTTCAATTTTGATTCATTGAAAAAGTTTTTTCCAGGCAATGTAGTGCTGTAAAATGGGAAGGAACTGGGAAGGATCAGTTTGTCTGCTGTAGGCCGTTACCTGTGTTTGGAATAGGTGAAGTTGTGTGGCTGCTGAGTCTCTCTAATTCTACATGTAGAGTTTGTGGTTTTTGCCGCTTTGGGGTGAGGGGTTTGTTTCATTTTGCTCAATATTCTTGTTTTATTGACAAGGTGAGAAAATGAGATTGACTGGCCCTTCCTTCAGATTTTCTCTAGTAAAAGAACTTAAACAGCAGTGTTTGAAGTAGAGAATTGGTGTAACAGGTTTCTTAGCCCTGGTTGAATGAATTGGTCTAAAATGTGGATTTGCCAGCTTGTGGCATCCCTGTAGCCACTTTACTACAGAGAAGTGGTTCAGCTTGTGGACGCTGTCAGGAGATTGCTTCAGATTAAAGAAGCATTTGACAAAAACTGTTCAGGGATATGAACATATGAGTTCAGGGATATGTCCCAAATGAGTTCTGCAAGTGAACAATTTACTTACAAGAGAGGGTAACTTGGTGTGACCGTTTCTGCAGGTGTTTTACATCCTTGTGACTGGCAGTGCTGTACCTTGATTCCTTTGTAGCAGTCTGATGTATAAAATGTTTGATCTCAATGTTGACTGTGAGTTTTGATCCATTTACCTCAAATGTAATAGCGGGCAAAAGTGGCAAACACACTAAACAGCTGAGTCGTTGGTAACTTCAAAGGGCCTTTCTCTTGAAACTGTTGGACGTGAATGGTTTCAACAATATTTGTCTTCAGTGTAAAAAGACACTTCACAACTTCAGAGTTAACAGAACTTGTATAACAGACAGGATCCAAAATGTCTCTCCTTTAATCCTTTCACTTAGTAGGACAGAGGTTTTGCAAGGTTTAAGATAACTTCCTTCAGTTTGGTTTTTCCTCAGGTAGCTCAGATGTAATGGAGTGTTGCACTCTCTGTAGACCTAAGGCCTACAGCAGTGTATTTACATTTCATGGAGATGGGTTATAAATAAAATCAAACCTTGGGTGGTGGCTGGTGCGAGAAGCCTGTATGTTGTCGCAGGAGTGTCCTGTAAGTTTATGCTTGCTTTTGTTTCTCTTTTCAGGATACAATTTCTCAGAAGTCAGTAGATATTCACGATTCAATTCAGCCCAGACCAGCCGATGGACGTTCCTTTCAGCCCAGCACAGGGTCTGCAGGAGGTGAAGAAATGAGTAAAACCAGGCCAGCTGCAAGTGCGTCTTCCATGGGGATTTGGCATTTTGTTGAGAGTAGTATTTAGCAGACATTGGATGTCTCTAGAACCGTGTTGCGAAGACAATGACATGGGTTAAGTTCTTCTCTTCCTGTAGTCTGGCAGAATTCTGTGAGAGTCTTGCGGTTCCGCATTTTGGACCTGTGCTTTGAGAGCTGCGCAGCTAACTTGGGGGCTTAGTACCCCAGCCAAAGCATTACATATAATTCTCTCCCTACAGTGTAAATGAGTAATTTAGTTATATGTTGAAGAGCAGAGTTCTTGCTGTGCAGAATGCAACAGAAAGCAATAGCTTTGGGGAAAAAGGGTACTTAGTTTTGAAGGAGTCTATCAACCCCTTAAGCTGCTCATGCAAAGTTAGTTACTGTGTTCGTGTCTGGTGGTACCAGCACCAAGAAGTGTCAGTAACAGCAGTGGGCAGTCTCAGCATCAGTTTCTTGCCTTTGCACTGGTGCTAATGATGGGGTCACTCATTTTGTTGATTTTAAAGTTGGTGATCAGTCCTGCGTTGAGAGGAGTCATTCAGAGGAGTAAACTGCAGGTTTGGTTCATCAGTGTGCTTGGAGCAAAGCTGAAGTTAACCTCAGGACAACAGCTCAAAAAAGTGCTGTAGGTAACAGGCCCCCTTCTTTTTGTGTAAAGAATTTCCAGAACAGAAGTTATTTGCTGCCCTTCTGATCAAATGTGTTGTACAACTGGAACTCATTCAGACTATCGACAACATCGTGTTCTTCCCTGCAACGAGCAAAAAAGAAGATGCAGAGAACCTAGCAGCAGCACAGGTACATAGAACCACAAGGTGGCATGTCTGCAACAGCTTTTTCTCTAGTGGATCCAGTTTCATAAACTCCTGTAGCATCTTCTAATGTAGAGTTTGTAGAAGTGCTGGAGGACCTCCAGCAGACTGTTGGGATCTTTTTACATCTTATGTTAAACTGAATTTTCTTTCCAACAGAGAGATGCAGTGGACTTTGATGTCCATGTGGACACACAAGATCAAGGGATGTATCGTTTTCTAACATCACAGCAGCTTTTCAAACTTCTGGACTGTCTGCTGGAATCTCACAGATTTGCTAAAGCCTTTAATTCAAACAATGAGCAAAGAACTGCCCTCTGGAAAGCTGGTGAGTCCCTCACCATGGAGAAGTATTTTGCCATTGTGGCACTGTGCTTTGAACTGACTCCAGCACAGGCCAGAAGTACTTTGATGGTGAAGGTATGGTTGGGTATGAGGCTGTAGCTTTACCTAGACATCCTGAGGGGAGGAGACTCCTGTGTGTAAATGCAAATAGTTTTTAGAGTTCCTGAAAGTTTAGCCAGGGAGCAGCTGAGGCCTTGAGATGTGAGTCTTGCACAGGAGCTGATTCTCACCCTATGCAGAAGATGCCTAGAAGGGGGGGACAAATACCAGATGAGACACAAATCTAAAGTAGCTGCTTGGAATTTCTCTAGGTTTCAAGGGCAAGTCCAAGCCCAATCTTCTGAAACAGGAGACAAGTAGTCTTGCCTGTGGCCTGCGCATCCTGTTCCGCATGTACACAGATGAAAGCCGGATCAGTGCATGGGAGGAAGTCCAGCACAGACTGCTAAAGTAAGGGTCATGCTGATACGAAGTTTCTATGTTGAGTGGCGAGTGCTTGGCCTCCAGCCACTTGTGCTGCCTCTACTTTTGCTTCTCATTGCATGTTTTGCAGCAGAGAACAGAGGTGTGGGGCATTGTTACAGCTTCTTACAGCATTGAAAACTACCTGGTTACATCACCATGAGATTAATTTTTAGTCTATTTACTGTTTTGTCCTATGTTTCAGTACCTCTCAGAGCACACTCAATAGCTGTCAGTGGCTGCAGGAACAGTGTGCTAGTCGCTTAACACAGTCACTGCTTTCTGTATGGCTCACAGCAGCTGTTGTTCTGTTGAAGCTCCTTCACGGCAGCACAGCTCAAAGTAAACTTAGTTACTAGTTTGTCTCTTTCTCCACAGTGTCTGCAGTGAGGCTCTGAGTTATTTCCTCACCCTTACATCAGAAAGCCATCGGGAGGCCTGGACTAACCTGTTGCTTCTCTTTCTGACTAAAGTCCTGAAAATCAGCGATGAGAGGGTAAGGAGATGTTAACTACCATCTTCCCAACAGAAGTGTACAGGTGTCACAAGTAGTTCCAAGCTGTTTCTTCATGCAGTTACATACCTGAGTGTAAAAGCTCCTGCTGCTCTGTAGACATGGGAGGGATGTTGCGTTGAAACTGTGCTGGACAGACACTGACGTGCTCTTCTGTAATAGAATTTGTTTCTTCTGTTTGTTTTCTCCCCAGTTCAAGGCTCATGCCTCATTCTACTACCCTCTGTTGTGTGAAATTATGCAGTTTGACCTTATTCCTGAACTTCGAGCTGTTCTGCGAAGGTTTTTTTTGCGGATCGGTGTGGTTTTCCAGATATCTCAGCCACTGGATGCAGAGTCCGGAACAGGCAAGCAGTAGCAGAGAGCAGCTGAACACTGCTTCCACTCCGAAGTTCGTGTTCCTCAGCTAAATCAAAGGACCAGATAGCTGAGCTGTTCTGTCCCAGTACCCATACAAACGATTTCCTTGGCAACGGTACAGATGCTCACAACTGTAGTTAAGATTTTGCGGCACTCCAGTCCCCGTTTCCTGATGGATTCTCTCTGTCAGTTTCCTGACGTGGCTCATGCTGAGCACGGAGCCGGTTTTTTGCACAGTCTCCTGTCAGTGTGGGCCATGCCGTCCTCTCCTGGCCCAGCACAGATGTCCGCAGCGGGCAGGGAAGGGAAATGCTCCCAAAGAACTGTAGCTGTAAAGGTTTGAGCTGCTGCGAGAAGTAACCTCGGGAGAGCTGTATTTTGAAGGATACAATGTTTATAGTGAAGATAAAACAGAGATTATTGTTCATGGTAAAAGATATTTAGCAACTATGTCTGATATTCTAAGATTTTTGCACACTCAGGCTGCTGAGACATTGGGTTATCATCCTCCTGTGAAAAATGTACAGAGATGCAGGTCTGTAATATAAACTCTTTAACACTCTCCAGTTCTTCCTCAATTGTTTTATTTCCGTGTTCTCGATTTGCTGAAAACCCACAACACATCGTTGTTTACCAAATGCACTAGAAGTTTGGGGTTGTGGGGGCTTTTTTGGGTTTTGGTTTTTCTTCTCTTTTTTTGGTTTTGCTGTAGCCCACCAGTTCCTGTTGCTGACTCCTGTCAAGAGCAGAGGTAGAAGAATCACGACTGACATAACTACCTGTACTATACTTGGTTTAGGGCTTTTACCTATAACGAGCCATTGAAATGATCCTCTAAGGACTGGAACTTGAATCACAAAACAAGTCGAGGTTGTGTCTGCTGTCAGATGTTTTTTGTTTGATGTAGATTTCACTCTTCTGTACAGAATTTAATGTTGAATATATTCCAGTAACGACTTGGGCATGGTTTGGGGACGGTTTGGTTTATCGGCAGTGTGTTCATACTGTGAATTGTGCGCTGATGGTTCCAGACGAGATTGTCCAGCTTTCTTCTTACAATGGATGTAGAAATTTTTTTCGGATGGACAAACTGTATATGGTACAGACATGTAAAGTTTTCTATGTAAAAAATTCTGTACAACTTTCTGTACAATATTTGGTTCTCATCTGGCATATTCTAATCAGGTTATAGGTCAATAAAGTTTTTGAACTCTTTCATCAGTGCAATCAAACCCTGCCTAACCCACAGCTACTTGTTTTACAGTTCCCTTTACAGCGTCTATGCTCCATTCTGTCCGAACGACCCCCAGGCAGAGAAGAACCTGCCTGCCTTATAGCTACTGGCAAAGACAGGGTGTGCAAAAGAATGGCAAGTCAAAAAAAACAAACCTCACATCAGGAAGAACAAGTGCAGTTGTGGGGGGTGACTGTGCACCCCGTAGTGCTGCAGTCATAACCTCAAGTACTGCATTTTGCTTTGATGATTAATTAATATAAAATTGTTCCCCACCCCCCTTATGCCATCATCAAAAGGCTGCTTTTACCAGTTCTTTTTGCTTCATCACTTGTTTTCCCTGCTCGTCTAAGCCTTGGGGTGAGGATTCCCAGCCACCAGGAAAGTCACAGCCTTACCTCTGCTCCACCACCATGTTCTTGGACATCTCACTTCTGTCTCCAGCTCCAAGTCCTTTGAATCACCAGCTTCTCCATGTGTTTTTTCCTGCTGCTCTGAAGACAAACTTAGCCTTCTAGTTTTTTCATGAGTTCATGATAAATTGAGAAAACTCAACTCAGCTTCCACAGTTTTAGTAACAAAATAATTTATTAACTTTTAAATCAGTCCCATAAATTAAATAGGTGCAACTCTATTTCCAGCAGGTAACAGGTTAGACACACAAGGTACATACACTGCTGTTACTTACTCTATGAACCAGTGTGCTGAGCTGTCACTGCATGACAAGCCTGTGTGCCCTTCCCCCAGTTACTCTTTTGGTAAAAGTCTTAACCTGGGCCTGTGTGGCTGGGATAGTCTGTGGTTTTGGAGTTTGGCTACAAAGAAAGCTAAAAATTAATCTCAATAACATGTATTGCAGGTTAACTCCTGAACGAAAAGTGGCACATACAAATTGGTGATTGCAGATTGAAGGGCTTCTGA
>JAOXOE010032913.1:0-10620 GCA_028565055.1 Phoeniculus purpureus
TCTACAACTACCTGAAAGGAGGTTGTAGCAAGGCTGGTGTTGGTCTCTTCTCTCAAATCAGTGATGATAGGACAAGGAGAAATGGCCTCAAGTTGTGTCAGGGGAGGTTTAGATTGGATGTTAGAAGGAAATTCTTTACTGAGAGGGTGGTTAGATACTGGAATGGATTGCCCAGGGAGGTGGTGATGTCGTCCCCGGACGTGTTTAAGGAACGAGTGGACGCGGCGCTTAGGGATCTGGTCTATCAGGAGGGTGGAGCCAGGCTTTGCCCAGTGTCATCTAATGATAGGACAAGCAATGGTATGAGCTGGAACATAGGAGATTCCACATCAATGTGATAAGGAAATTCTTTCAAGTGAGGATGGCAGAGCAGTGGAAGGGGCTGCCCAGGGGGGTTGAGGAGTCTCCTTCTCTGGAGATGTCTAAAACCCACCTAGATGTGTTCCTGTGTGACTTGGTCTAAGGGATCCTGCTCTGGCAGGGGGATTGGACTGGATGCTCTTTTGAGGTCCCTTCCAATCCCTACTGTTCTGTGATACCTGGGCACCCTGCTAGCTCCTGTTCAGCTGGTTGTCACCCAGTGCTGCCAGGTCCATCTCTGCCAGGCTACTCTGCAGCCACTCATCCCCAGTCTGTAGCTGCAGGAGGTTCTTGTGGCCCCAGTATAGGACTGCCTGATACTAAAGTAGTGCGGCTGTGTAGGAATTATTTATTTTTGACTTTGTCTGTTTAATTTTGACTCTTATTTTTCTCATGCCTGTGGGTTTTCTGTTGGGGATGAGGGAGGGATTTAGTCTTCCTGCAAGTTTTGAACCAATCTTTTGATTGTCTTGGAGAGCAGATCTATGAAAAATATTTCTGCCTCCACTTTTACAGCTTTTGGGGAGGAAAAAATTGCTGTTGCCATGACTTGGGTAGACTTGAAGTTAAGGTAGATCATGATCTGGGGACTGAAGTGTTTTCCTCCATAGAGATGAATCCTGTTTGGTTTCTAGAATTTTCTTAGATGTGTTTTGAAAAGTGGAAGCTCTTCAGTACAGTTGGGTCTGCTGCATCTGGAGATCTGCAGACTGCTGAAGCAAAGTTCATAGCGCTCTGCTTCCCTCTCTAGCAGAAGAAGGATCTCTGATTTATTTTTTTCAGAAACTTCTGTATCCAAAAGCATCTCCTCTGCAGCTTTAGTTTTTCTATTAGCATAGAATCATCAAGGTTGGAAAAGACCTTCAAGAGCTTTTTAAAGGTTTGGTGTGGTGGTTTTTTTTGTTTTAGGGATGTGCACCAGAGGGGTTTGGACAGGCTGGAGTAATGGGCTGAGGTTTAACAGACCCAAGTACCAGGTCATACACTTTGGTCACAACAACCCCCAGCAGCTCCAGGCTGGCGGCAGAGAGGCTGGAGAGCTGCCTCACGGAAAAGGACCTGGGGGTGTTGAGTGACAGCTGGCTGAACAGGAGCCAGCAGGATGCCCAGGTGGCTAAGAAGGCCAACAGCATCCTGGCCTGGATCAGGAGCAGAGAGGTGATGGTGCCCCTGTACTCTATACACCTTGAGTGCTGGGTCCAGTTTTGGGCTCCACAGCATCAGAAGGACATTGAGGGGCTGGAGTGGGACCAGACAAGAGAAGTGAGGCTGGGGAGAGGGCTGGAGAGCAGCTGAGGGCTCTTTAGTCTAGAGAAGAGGAGGCTGAGAGGAGACCTTCCTGCTCTCTACAGCTGCCTGCAAGGAGGAGGTAGCAAGGCTGGTGCTGGCCTCTTCTCCCAAATGCCTAATGATAGGATGAGAGAAAATGGTCTCAAGTTGCATTAGGGGAAGTTAAGATTGGATTTTTGGGGAGTTCTTTGAGAGAGTGGTTGGGCACTGGAACAGGCTGTGCAGGGAGGTGGTGGAGTCCCCATCCCTGGAAATGTTTAAAAACTGAGTAGCTGGAGCACTTGAGGCCATAGTGTAGTGGCTAGGGAGCTGTTGGGATGAGGGCTGGATTTGATGATGCTAGAGGTTTTTCCAACCATGATGATTCTATGATCAATTCTAACCATCTGCCCTACAACCCCCTAACGATGAACCTGTCTCCTGAACGATTACTTTGGGGTAGAAACCCAAAAAACCCTGCTAATGGGAGGAGAAAAGTAGTATCTGCTGGTCTGATTTGGTGGGGATGGGTTGCTGCTATAGGAGACAGATCTTTCATTAGCTTTTGAGTCTTAGGTCCAGGTTAGGAGTAAAACCTGAGCCAACCTTTGACCCTGCAATCCCTTGGAGGGCCATCCTGGTCCTGCTGCATGGTGTGAAATTCCATGGGTTACCTTCCAGTATGTGAGACCTAAACAAGATAGGGGCAGAAGTGCAGACCACAACAGTGTGTGCAGCTCCCCAGGGGCAGGGTTTTAATCTTTGGGTGGTCTTTCCAGTGGGTTTTCACCTCGAGCTGTTTGACCTGGCTGGAGCTCTCTGTCAAACTGCAGAACTGAGCCTGGGCTGAGCCGCTGGGAGCAGTTTTCTCTGTTGATAGCTGTTGGACTTTTTTGTTTTCCAGTTCCTTTGAGAAATGAATTCAAGCCCCAAATAAAAAGGAGGAGGACTTTGGAGAATCTCCAGCATTTGAGAATAAAGCTTTGGCTTCGTAGGATGAAGGTGGTAAAACAGGAGCTGTATAGGAGCAAGCATTGAGAGATGTTCCAGGAGCAGCTTCAGGTGGATGAGAGTCCAGAAGGAGTTCAGCAATGCCCACCAGCAGAGCTGAGGGCAGGAGATCACCAGCCTTCAGCAGTGCCGCTAGTGCCTCCTGCTCAGCAACCCCAGGGAGGGGACCAGGAGCAGCTGCAGAGGCAGACAGCACAAGGGGACAGTGCCCAAAGTATGGGGCCACCACAGGTGGGCCAGGGGTGGTTGTTCCCAGAAGTGATGGTGCAGGTGAGGCCTCACAAGCTGAGCCAGGGGTGGGAGGGCCCAGAGGTGACTGTGCAGGTGGCCCCACAGCAGTGGGATCGAGGACTGGGTCTCCCACAGGTGACTGTACAAGTACGGCCACAGAGGTGGGGACATCGCCGGACTGGCATTGAGGTCACTGTGAAGGTGGGCTGTGACTCAGAAGAGCTAAACTGCCCCCAGAACCAAGGTGAGGATGTGTCTGGGAATGGACAGCAGCTGATCCCAAAACAAGATCAGAGAGAGCAACTGGTGAGATCTGAAGATGAGGGAGAACCAGCTGTGGTGGAGCTGGTACCACAGGTGGGGACTTTGAGCCAAAAGCAGGATCAAGGAGGAGAGGTGACAGAACCCCAGCAGGACCAGAGCCAAGAGGAGGAAAGAGTGGAGCTGCAGGAGAGGCAAATTGGAGACACAGCAGACCTGGGCAGGACAGTGACAGCAGAGCAGGAACATCTGGAAGCAGACCTGCCCTCACTAAAAGAAGGTCAAAGAGCTGCAGAGATGAGGCAGGAGCAAAGCGATGCCCCAGAAGGACTCAAGGGTATGGCAGAAGACCAGAAGGAAGATCTGGGGCAAGAAACATCAAAGAAACGCCCACGAGAGGCTCCAAATTATTTTGTGGCTGTTCCAATAACAGACGATCAGGTACTTTGCAGCTGTTATATCAAAATACTGAACATGTGAGATAAGAAGCAGCTTTCAAAACTCAGTAAGAAGCCCAGAGTGATCAAATTCTGTTCCTCTACTCAAGTGGGATCTGATGGGGATTAAATTCCCCACAGGAGCTCTGGGAGGTGCTGAGCTTTGAATTGTAGCTAGAACTGAGCTGGTAACTCACCTATTTTAGCTACTGCTAGGAAAACAAACACAATCACTTTGGGGGTTGCTGCTGCCCTTTCTGTGAGGTATCAGTGGGTGTCTCCTCAGTAATAGCTTCTATCCTATAAGCCTTTCCTTCTTGCCTTGGGCCATCCTGCCTTTCTCTTCCAGCCACAGCTACTACACAGAGCTCTGATTTGTTGTTCAGCTGATTCCTCCATTGTGAACTTCAGTGGGGTCAGTGGGGATGAGGAATTTTAGAGCATTTCCTGTAGATTTAGTGGGGTTGAGGATTTCTGGAGAATCTTTTGTAGAAAGGGAATTAATTTGCTTCTCTCAATCCTCTCCCTACCAAACTCAGGCAGACAATTGTCTTAGGCAGACAGTCCTAAGAAGCCATGTAAGGGGTCATGTTCATTCTTCACCCAGGTATGGTCTGTCCTGCCGTTCCCACATGTGCAGCAGAGCTGGGAAAACATCAGCTTCATTCACCCCCTCCCTGCTATGAACATTCTGCAACCAGCAGAAATCCAAAAGGAATTGGTTCTTTCTGGAGGCTTTGAGGGACCCAAAGTACCACAATAACCACAGAAAATGCTGCTTCTGGAATAGGTCAGGACAGCTTTGCAGGGCTCTGATACCACAGGGACTCCGGTGACTCATGGAAGGAGATTCTAACAAAGGCTTCAAAGCTAGAGAGAGAGAGAGAGAGACTGTTTCCTCACTGATCTCTGGTTGTGTAGAACTGGTTTGAAGCCCCTAATTTCAGTACAACTGTCTCTGTCAGGGAAGAAGGGAGATACTGGCTCACCTTGAGCTACTAATTCCCAACCTGAATAGTGAATCCCCAACAAATCTTGCTGGAGGAAGGTTATGGAGTGCCTCTTCCTGAAGTGGTGCTGTCAGTACCTTTTATGAACAGAGTTTACCTGTAAAAAAAGACAACAGAGCTAAATGCTCTGTTAGCAGCGTCTCAGGGTCTGCAAAAGCCTTGATGTGAACCAGTAACTGCTGTGTCCCAGTTAACAAGAGCAGAGTAGAGAAACAGCATAAAAATCTAGTGAATTATTAATATTTATAATATATATTCATCTTGGGATCTCCTCTTACAAAGCAGAATGTAAGAGGCAAAGGCTGTTAATGTGTTGGGTTGGAGTGAAAACAACCCTTGGCTACCTGCTCCTGATGGATGGTATTTTGCTCAGTGAACCAGATGAGTGTCTGGAGAGTTTTAGTCTAGAGAAGACCTTGTTCTCTACAGCTACCTACAAGAAGGTTGTAGCGAGGCTGGTGCTAGTCTTTTCTCCCAAATTCCTAATGATAGGGTGAGGGGAAATGGCCTCAAGCTGAGTCAGGGGAGGTTTAGATTGGATCTTAGGAAGAAGTTCTTTGCTGAGAGAGTGGTTGGGCACTGGACCAGGCTACTCGGGGGAGGTGGAGGGGAGTCCCCCATCCCTGAAGACGTGTAAAAACCAAGTAGCTAGAGCACTTGAGGCCATGATGCCTTCAGTATGGGGTCTAATTTTGGGCACCTCAGTATGAGGGAGACATCAAGGTGCTGGAGCAAGTGCAGAGGAGGGCAACAAAGCTGGGGAAGAGCCTGGAGAATTAATCTGATGAGGAGAGACAGAATTGGGGCTGTTTAGTTTGAGGAAGAGGAGGCTGAGAGGAGACCTCATTGCTGTCTACAACTATCTGAAAGGACACTGTAGAGATGTTGGTCTCTTCTCACAGGGAATTAGTGACAGAAGCAGAGAGAAGAGCATCAAGTTTCAACCGGGGAGAGTTAGACTGGACACCAGAAAGAAATTCTTCCTGGAAGAGAGGTCAGGAAGTGGAATGGACTGCCCAGGGTGGTGGTTGAATCCTCGTCCCTGGATGTGTTTTTGAGTCACTTAGATGTAGTGTTGGAGGATCTGGTTTATGGGTGAACTTGTAGAGTAGGGTTGATGGTTGGACTCAATGATCCCAAGGGTCTTTTCCATCCTAAATGATTCTCTGGGGTTAGGACTTGGAGCTGTTGGGATGAGGGCTGCATTTGATGATCCTGGAGATCCTTTCCAGCTGTGATGATTCTATGATTCTGTAAGTGTTTGTTGCAGCCTATAACTTGATTCGTTTTCTTTCCCCTCAGCTGAAATCTCAGGCAGTACCAGGTACGGCTGTATTTATGCTGCTGAAAGGCAGTAATTAAGTAGGATGCTGGTATCTGTTGTACATCTTGTTTCCTTTGTAACTAGCAGCTCCAGCAGTTTGCTTTGGCAGCCCCCTGATGTTTTGTTTGTCCCTTGGTTACGAGTAGGAACCCACAGGTAGGTGTTAATGGCAGGGGGAGATGTCAAAGGTGCCTTCCTCTTTGTGGAGGCTTTTGTTTGTTCTGGCTCTGTTCTGAGTGGAACAATCTCTGAAGGTTATCTGGAGGGTGGCCTGGTGTGACTGGCAGTGGTTCCTACGTAGGACTGGCTTGAGAGGGGTGAAGGAAAGTGCAGGGCATATCAGGGAGATAAACACCAGGAAGGGAAAAATAACGGTGTGAGATGGGAGACAATGTTGGCAGACAATGAAATGGGTATGGGGTGGGCACAGAATAAATCTAGGCTGAGAGTGAGGAGGTTTTTCCTGCTATCTGAGCAATGAGATCACGGAACAGCTTGAGGCAACATGAATTCCAGACTCACTCTGGTATTTTAATAAGACTCAAGTGTCCTAATAGATGACCTGTGACCACATCCTGCTCAGCTCTATCCCCACTTTGCCCTTTTCTGTCATATTTTCCTGATCTGGTAAATTTGACAGCTCTGATGGCCCTGCTGGGATGCTCTGACCAAGATATTCCCAGATATTCCCAGTTTAGGCTCCTCTTAAGTGCCCCCTGTAAGGTGGCTGTGACTTGAGACAGCCCTGGGTATGTGAGGCTCTGAAAGAAGCACTTGGACTTCAGGAAAAACCTCTTCAATCTGAGGGTGGGGGATCCTTGGCTGCTTAGAGAGAGGGTGGAGGCCTCATCCCTGGAGCTACTCAGAGTCAGGCTGGATGGGGCTCTGGGTGACCCAGTCTGGCGAGTGATGGCCCTGCTTGGTGTAGGGGGGTTGGACTGGATGACCTTTGGAGGTCCCTTCCAACCTTGTGGTTCTATGGAGGGTTGATCCTGGAAGCTGGGGGTGTGTGTGAAGGATCAGTGAGTGTCCACATACACAAGCACTTACAGTCCAGTTTGGGATTCATTTCAGATGTTTTACCCCTGAAGCAGTTGTTCCTGACCTCACTGAATGTACAATATGGTTGCCCACGGCCCCTGTGGCCTGTCACAAGAAAGGTTTTAAAGATGCTGCTAGTTCCTTGGTTGGAATTAATTTCCCTGTAGTCAGATTTTTAAAGAGAACTATCCAGATGAAAAGGCCTAGGGCCATCTCCCTTTTCCTCCCTTTCAACAGGACAAAGAAGCTACAGTGGTCCTGGTGGGTGCTCCCTTTGTGTGGAGGAGGCTGGACATCCACCCTTGGGCTGGGGTGGGTTTAGGAATGTTGTGGGCTTTTCATGCTCAGAGTTCTTCCTTCCTGTCCCTCATCCCCCAAAGAAGCTATCCCATCAAAAAAGCAGCTTTTAAAGGAAAGCGCCACAGGCTGACCCACCAGAAAAAAGTGTTAAGGGTAAGGTAGACTCTTACCAACTGGAGAAGCAGCAAGTTCTGAAGACACATTTGTGAAGCAAACAGAAACAGAGTAAGGAAAGACTAAAATTGCTCTGCATGAAGGAATATCACTCAAAGTTGTCTCCCCAGCTGTCTGAGTCTCCTCAAATTGTTCTTTTAAAAATTCTTCCTGAAATAAGACCTGTTGGAGAGCAGTGTAGGAAAAAGGGACCTGGTGGGTCCTGGTGGCCAAGGCAGCCAACAGCATCCTGGGACGGATCAAAAGCGAGGTGGTTAACAGATGGAGAGAGGTTCTCATCCCCCTCTACTCTGCCCTGGTGAGACCACGTCCAGTTCTGGGCCCCTCAGTTCCAGAAGGACACAGAACTGCTGGAGAGAGAGTCCAGTGCAGAGCCACAAAGATGATGGAGTGAAGGATCTCCCTGATGAAGAAAGGCTGATGGAACTGGATCTCTTGAGCATGCAAAAAAAGAGACTGAGGGGTGACCTCATTAATGTTAATAAATATGTGAAGAGTGGGTGTCAGGAGGATGGAGCCAGGCTCTGCTCAGTGGCATAGGACAAGGGGCACTGTGTGTAAGCTGGAACATAGGAGGTTCCACATCAATATGACAAAGCACTGGAAGGGGCTGCCCAGGAAGGTTGTGAAATCTCCGTCTCTGGAGACATTTAAAACCCACCTGGATATGTTCCTGTGCAACTAGGTCTAGGTGGTGCTGCTGTGTCAGGGAGATTGAACTAGATGATCTTTCGAGGTCCCTTCCAATCCCTAATGTACTCGGATAGTGTGTGATACTGTGAGTTAGCAATTAAAAATGATCCTTATCTTCGTGTGTATTTATAAAGAGTATCCTTTTCAAAATTACACCAAAAAGCATGACATTCTAAAACTGCAAAATTCACTTGATGAACTGTAAAGAAAAAAAATCAAAGACTGTGGTCATCTGAGCTACAAAGTCTGGTGAGCACTTCAGCGTATGAAACAATTTGGATAAGAAATAAAGAAACTTGTCTATTACTCCTGTAAGTTTTTCTTGGTTATAATTGCCCTTTCCGTTGCCCAAAACTAACAAACAGAAGTTAAGGGACACAGTGGTTAAGATAGTTGGTTCCAACAGAGCTTCTATAAATATCATCTGCAATTTTTAGCTGATTTACCAAATTGTAGCTTTGACAGCAAGACCGCTTGATTAATATTAAACCATATATTTTTGCACTCTCCTACTGGAATTGGAATTTTTAGCTTTTTTAGAAAATAGTCAGTGATGACAGACTGCACTTGGAAACACAACTTATGTGCAAATAAACTGCCTTTCTTGTATAGCACATTTCAAGAGCATCAACGCTGTCAACTGAGATGCTGTAATTATTCTGGGCATCAGCAACTGCAGTCTTCAGGGTTTCTGATTAAAAATGTAATTAATCCAAGAGGATGTTCAAATTATGTCCAAAATCATTCTGCTTCTGCTTTTTATTTAATAAGGTCTTTTGTCTGCACCATTTTAGGTGATGGCAAAGTTGAAATTGCTGCAAAGTCTGGCATCGGTTATAAGACTCGAGTGGAAGATGAGCATGATAATCACCTGTTTGCTAAAGGTCATGGGTTCTAACGCAGCCTCCTAGATTACACCTATCAACAGTCTCCATCTGTACATGTGGCTGTTTTTGGATAACAGCCACAGATAGAAATTCTTCAGCAGATCTGACCAGTTATCTATACCTTGGTTTTACTGGTATGTTGTAGACTACATAAAATTTGTAAGACAAATCTTGGGAGTTTAAATAGAATCACAGAATCATTTAGGCTGGAAAAGACCTTCATCAAGTCCAACCATTAATCCAATTGTCCCAAGGCCACCGCTAAACCCTGTCCCTAAGCTCCAGATCTGTACGTCTTTGAAACACATCCAGGGATGGCAATTAAACCCCCTTTCCCTGGGCAGCCTGTTCCAAGGCCTGACGACTTATTCCATATGGAAATCTTTTGTCATGTGCAACCTAAACTTCCCTTGGTGCAAACTGAGGTCATTTTCTGTTGCTAAAAAACACAAATCATATACAGTCAAATTCCCAGTGAATAAATGCTACCTGGGAAGCTGGGTAAAATGCTCCATTTTATATCTGAGTTTTACTATGTGTGGCATCTGGGGAGAAAAGAGGGCAAACAAGATGAGCGTGTTAGAAAACATCAATAAATACAAGCATGTCCAAGAGCAATGAAGAGGAAATATCATAACATTCCTTCTATCAAGATGCAAATGAAATCCTTCATCAGCTTTCTAAAAAACATTATTGACCCTAAGAAGCCTAAAAAAAAAATTGAGTTTAATATCAGAGAAAAAAAAAGTACTAAAGCTTGTGTACAAAACAGCAGTATCAAGGACACTAGTATTTGGAATTATTAGATAATTGGTGATCTAGATGTGATCTACGTAAAATATTCTAACTGGACAAACAGCAACTCTGATTAGATCGCCAAATCCTGGCTCTGCATATAATGTGCATGTCTGTAGTCTATGTGAACTGCATGGAGTGTTTAGTTTGGTTCCCTATGCCCAGGAAACTTGGCTAAAATGCAAATACAATTAAATTTTGCTAATAAAAGGTTTTTATTAGATTTCCATACTGAACCATAGCAGTGAAAATTGAACTATGGTTCTAAAAATAAATGTATGATGGCTTAAAATGTTTTTGTGACTGCAGAAGGAAAAGCTTGGTCAGTTTCAAGTTGTAATTTGTCACATGCCTGTCTTGGATGCATTCAGAACCAGCACAAAATCCAATATAGCATCTCACTTAAAATCATGCACTGTCTAGAACCAGGTCTAAAGCATATTAGTAGGCAACAAACATTCTGAACTAAACCATTTGAAGTTTCGTTGATTCTAGTGTTACAGCTCCAGAGTTGCCCTCCATAATTGAGAGCACTCTCAGTGTCTGAGACTAGTAAAAGCCCTAGTAAAGAAAAAAATACATACACACACACCAAAAGCACACTGCTACAAAGCAAAGAAACAAAGATGGGAGCTGACCTGAAAAAAAACCTGCCTTAACAGGCATATCATGTATGAAGCTGCTGGAATAGGCTTCCCAGGGAGGTGGTTGAGTCACCATCCCTGGATGTGTTTAAAGATTGTTTGCATTAGGTGTTGAGGAATCTGGTTTAGGGGTGAACTTGTAAGGTAGGGTAGATGGTTGGACTCAATGATCCCAGGGGTCTT
>JAOXOE010032914.1:0-10619 GCA_028565055.1 Phoeniculus purpureus
GTGGGGGTCAGGCTGTTCTCTCATGAAACCAGCGCCAGGACGAGAGGGCAGGGCCTGAAGCTGCATCAGGGGAGGATTAGGTTGAATGTTAGGAAGCCCTTCTTCCTGAAAAGGGTGGTGAGAGCCTGAACTGGACTGCCCAGAGTAGAGATGGAGTCTCCATCCCTGGAGGTGTTGAACAGCAGCCTGGCTGTGGCTCTTAGTGCCCTGGTGTGGCTGGCGTGGTGATGTTAGGTCCTGGGCTAAGCTGGATGATCATAGAGGGCTTTTCCAGCCTCAGTAACTCTGATTCTGTCAAAGGGGTGTTTTCCTTTTCTTACTGGGTTTGTCACTAGGGGTAGCGTTTAAGTTTGAGCACTTAATGTCAAATATGAGACTAAAGCTGGACTTAAATAAGCAGGAAAGCCTTTCATGCAAAACCTCTCTCCTGATTCTGCTCATGCTGCATCTCTGAACTGTAGCTAAGGCTTGGGAAGAACAAAGATGTTGTTCAAGAACAAAAGCAGCTTTTTATTGACTGTTTCTTGGCATCAAGGAAAACTGTATGTTAGGGTTATAAAGGAAAAGCTGGGTGATGAAAAGGCATTCAGTGGATGGCTTTGTATAACTCGACGTAGTTTTGCTGCACAATCGAGCTGTCATCTTAGTGATTTCTTAGAATGTTTTCCTCCCCTTTGAAGCGCCTGTTAAAATATCAGGCTTGGGAAATTGAAGCGTTGTAGAGTGGCAGTGCCTGATAGCTCTGATAATTAGAGATTGCTTAAGCCGCTGAATTCCAACTGTTAAAGTGCTCTATGACCTATTTTGTTATGACTTTTCCTGGTGGAACTGAGGTTTTGGAGTCTTGGATGGAGAGTGAAAATGAGTATCACTGCAGTTAGCTGGGGATGTGCCTTTATATCGTGGTTGGGTTAGGTTAGTGCCTGGATTCTAATTAATTACAGCTTAATACAATGGCTGACTTGTGCTTTCTCTTGACTTTGAATCTTTGTTAGTTTCCCATTTCTTTATTTATGGTAAAAGAACAACCCCAGGTACCTGTATAGGATGGGGACTGACCTGCTGGAGAGCATTGTAGGAGAGAGGGACCTGGAGGTGCTGGCGAACAGCAGGATGGCCAGGAGCCAGCAATGTGGCCAAGAAGGCTGGTGGCATCCTGGGGTTGATTAGAAGCGGGGTGTCCTCCCTATCTACTCAGCCCTGGTGAGGCTGCTCCTGGAATACTGTGTCCAGTTCTGGGCCCCTCAGTTCCAGGAGGACAGGGAACTGCTGGAAAGAGCCCAGTGTAGGGCCACAAAAATGATCAAGGGAATGAAGCATCTCACTGCTGAGGAAAGGCTGAGGGATCTGGGTCTCTTTAGCTTGGAAAAAAGGAGAATGAGGGGTCACTTTATTAATCTGGATAAATATGGAAAGGATGGGTGTCAGGAAGATGGAGCCAGGCTCTACTCGGTGTCATCTAATGGTAGGACAAGGGGCAGTGGGGACAAGCTAGAGCAGAAGAGGTTCCATGGAAACGTGAGGAGAAACTTTGTCACTGTGAAGCTGACAGAGCCCTGGCACAGGCTGCCCAGAGAGGGTGGGGAGCCTCCTGCTCTAGAGACTTTCAGACCCCACCTAGATGCAGCCCCGTGTGACCTGGCCTAGAGGATCTTGCTCTGGCAGAGGGATTGGACCATATAATCTCTAGAAGTCCCTTCCAACCCCTGACATGCTATGTTGCTGTGAGACTGCAGGGTTCCACATAATGCCATTCAGAAAGGTTCTCACACTGCAATTCCAGCTTTGGAGAGTCTATTTTAACCACCAGAGCAGAGGAGAGCCAAGTGCTACTGACCAGTGCTCTCCTATCTGGTTGTCACATGGTTTATGTATCAGTCCCTGGAGCTGGTGTGTGTCAGCGTGCAGGTGATGTACATCTCAAGAGCCCGGAGAATGAATCAGATATCTGAGTGAGTGCAGTGACATTAAGAATCTGAGGTACCTCATGCGTGCTCCGTACTTTTTTTACTGTACTCCATGGAGTAGTGAGTTAATTAGCTAAAAACTTTATAGATGCAGAGATTTTCTGCTCTGCAGCACGGATCAAGTAGCTTTCCTAAGTTTTGTTGCCATGGTAGGATTAATTCATTTGATAGCCCATCTAAACCTTAAAGGTTTAAATCATAGAATGATAGAGCAGCCAGGGTTGGAAGGGACCTGAAAGATCATCCAGTTCCAACCCCTCTGCACATGCAGGTGGGTTTTAAATGTCTCTGGAAAAGGAGACTCCGCAACTCCCCCTGGGCAGCCCCTTCCAGTGCTCTGTCACTTTGTTTTGGGATTGACTTGGGACTGGTTTTTGTTAAGGGATTGACTTGGGGGAGCTGGTTTTCACTAACTGGGGGTTTCTTTTATTTATTTTGGGGTGATTTCCAACTGCTGATTCTTCATTTCCCAATGTTATTTGATTGGACTCTACCTCCCTGTGGCTTGGAGCACACACTCTTTGCGAAGAAGAGAGATCCTCCTGCTTGTATTGTTTCCTCACGTTACTAGAGGAACCCAACAATGTGTTTGTATGTTGAAAGCATCCTCTGTGTTCCCCTGAGATAAATGCAATTGCCAAGGACACTCGCATTTGTTTATTTTCTCTACTTCTTGCACTGAATTGCTTGTGAAACTGCGGGCAGCTGTGAAATCAATGAGCCTCAGGACCGAAGGTTTTATGCGCAGCAAGAAAGAACTTTGGCATCAATAATCCATTCCCCTTGAAAAAGCAGAAGCTTCTTTAAGTAATCCTCTTCAAAGGGCATTTCATTATCCAAATAATTTGAAAATAATTCGTTTTAGCGCACAGCAGACTGGTCTAGCAATAATGAGGAGCATGACAGGTGAATCACTGCGTCTTCAAATCACTTCTCCTCAGCAGATACCTGTAATGCTGGATTTTTCCTGACATGAACGCATCTAGGGGCAAGGACACATTGAGGAGAGACTAAATTAACCTAAAGGTTGTGGTTGGGCAAAGCAAGCAATACAATACTTTAGTTAAAGACTAAAAGGGAGGCTAAACTGAGTTATTTCAAAAGACAGACCATCTGTGCAAACCTCTTCGCGAGACAGTGGAGGTGATTGCTGCCCTCTCCTGGTGTCTGCTGAAGTTCTTCCAAAAATACCAGATCTCAATCTCTGTCCATACAACTACAGACTAGCTCCAGTTGGAAGGGACCTCACAGATCATCTAGTCCAGTTTTTTTTTTTTTACTGAAAATCACAGCATTATTGTGGCTGGAAAGGGCCATGTGCTGATGGTAGGTCATCCAGCTCATGTCCTACCATCACCACATCAGCCAGACCAGGGCACTAAGGGCCACAGCCAGGCTGTCCTAGAACACCTCCAGGGATGAGGACTCCACCACTGCCCTAGGCAGTCCAGTCCAGTGTCTGATACCTTTTCAATAAAGAAGGGCTTCCTAACATCCAACCTAACCCTCCCCTGATGCAGCTTCAGGCCCTGCCCTTTTGTCCTGGGCTTCTGTAGAGAAATTCTTCACAGGACAAGCTGAGGGAAGAGAGCTTTAAAATTCTCTTAGAAGTTAGTGTTTCTAGAGAAAGAGTTTTCTAATAGATTAAATAAACTAAACTGAGGGAGCTGGGGGGTGTTGAGCCTGGAGGAGACTCGAGTGGGACCTTCTCCCTCTCTCCAACTCCCTGAAGGGAGGTTGTAGTCAGGTGGGGGTCAGGCTCTTCTCCCAGGCAACCAGCACCAGGATGAGAGAGCAGGGCCTGAAGCTGCATCAGGGGAGGGTTAGGTTGGATATTGGGAAGCTGGAGAGTCAAATGTTTTAAAAAAGAGATAGGAAGTTGTTAACTTTGTTCACTGTTCTGATCTGGTTGCTCAGCAGGAGTTCATGGCAGACCTTGATGTTTAAGTAATATATTGAGTTCCAGAACTTTTTGAAAGTTATTAATGCAGCTGTATATTTGTGGATCCACAGAAACACGGACAATCACCTGAATTACTATCTGAATTCTCACTATGATGACACTTGTGTGATCATTTCAAAGATCACACGAATATTTATTTTATCTTCAGTCAGATATCGTAGAATCCTGGGGTTGGAAGGGACCTACAAAGGTCATCCAGTCCAACCCCCCTGCAACAAGCTTGGCTATCTCTAACTAGAGCAGATAGCCCAGAGCCCCATCCAGCCTAACCTTGAATGACTCCAGGGATGGGGCCTCCACCACCTCTCTAGGCAGCCCGTTCCAGTGTTCATCCCCTCTCCTGCTAAAGAACTTTGTCCTAACAGCCGATTTCGATCTACCCTTTTCTAGTGTGAAGCTGTTGCCCCACTAGAGGCCTTCCAGAATACTTCCTTTTGCCACCAGCCCTATAAATTGTTCCCAATTTTGTCAGCTGTGCCTTATTTTTCTTAACATAGGATAAGTTTTTAACTGTTCCCTTAGCAGGTGAACTTTCTGAATGACAAATATTTAAATGACTTCCGAAGCTAATTGCCTATTTTCAGTTGTTAATCTTATTTACTTCACCTCTCAGGCTCCTGGGTTCAATATGTTTAGACAACCCTTGGAGAATTCCAAGGCTACATCATCCCTGTGAAAATTTGTGCTGCTTAATTAAATAACTATTAATTGATATGAGGAAATTATTAATTCTTTCTCAGAGAAAAGCTGCTCCAGCTGAATGTTCTGAATTGATCTGGCATAGATGGTGCCAGTGCTGCTAAATAGGTTCTTATGATGCTGAAAGGAAATTCATGCTCAAATAATAAAGCTGTAATTACACTTCTTATTAATAATAAAACATAGATGTGAGTGATAAACTAGTTTACAAAGTTTGTTATCAGTCAACAGGACAGGGAATGATAGGACAAGGGGTCATGGTTTGAAGCTGCAAAAGGGGAGACTGAGGTCAGAAAAAAGTTGTTGAATCTGAGGGTGATGGATCCTGGGACAGGCTGCCCAGAGAGGTGCTGGAGGACCTCTCAAGGTCAGGCTGGATGGGGCTCTGGGCAACCTGGTCTGGTGAGTGATGGCCCCGCTTGTTATAGGGGGGTTGGACTAGATGACCTTTGGAGGTCCCTTCCAACACAACACATTCTATGATTCTGTGATCTGTAAATCTCACACTACTTGGATGAATTATCCTGCAGTTTATCCTGCAGTCTTACTAGAACCAAGTCAAAAAAATAGTGAGAGAAATCCTTTCTTTTAGTGATAGAGTACAGACCGTGCTGAGAAGGACACAATGCCCATGTTTCCCTTTACTCCTATCTGAATTTAAGGTCTGGGTGGTGGAACCATAGGTCTGTACAGTCCAAGGACATTCTAGTAGTGCTCTCAAGAATCCTAGTGTTGTCATTCTGTGCAAAGCACTGCCAGAGTGTCAGGGGTTGGAACAGGCTACTCAAGGAAGGGATGAAGTCACCAGCCCTGAAGGGGTTCAAAAAACAAGTAGATGTGGTCCTGGGCAACAGGGTTTAGTGGGCAGGGTGGAGTAGGGTTTGATGGTTGAACTGGATGATCTTGAGGGTCTCTTCTGACCTTAATGAGTCTATAATTCTATTAAATAACACTATGTCAGTAGAGGTTCCTAATATATAGAAAAGAATTCTAATCCATAGAAAGACTAATTCATAGGAAAAATTCCTAATGCATGAGGGAAAAATCTGGAACAGAGGAGGTTCCACATCAATCTGAGAAGGAACTTCTTTCCAGTGAGGGTGACAGAGCCCTGGAAGGGGCTGCCCAGGGGGGTTGTGGAGTCTCCTTCTCTGGATATGTCCCTGTGCAACTGGATCTAGCTGATCCTGCTGCGGCAGGGGGATTGGAGTGGATGATCTTTCAAGGTCCCTTCCAGTCCCTGATGTTCTGTGATTCTGTGATATAACCATGACTGTTCCAGGTCTGAGTGTGTAGGTTAGGTGGAAAAGATCCCCCTTGCACCCAGCGTCGAGTAAACACAGACCTGCTTTATAACTCTTTGCGCATTGTAGTGTTTGTTTCAGCAAGTCACTACTGTTAACCCAGCACTGCCAAGTCACCACTAAACTAAGTCTCTAACATAATTACCACTCACAGGTGGGAGTCTGGAAGAGTGATCACCTGAGAGAAACTGACATCTCATGGAAATCAATAGTGGACTTCTCATTAGGTCCACAGTAACTAGGAACATTCAGCTTAAAACGCACCTGGATGTCTTCCTGTGTGACTGGTTCTAGGGGATGCTGCTGTGGTGGGGGGATTGGACTGGATGATCTTTCGAGGTCCCTTTCAATTCCTAATGTTCTGTGTGTGTAACTTTGAGATCAGAAAATACATGTGCTGGAGCTGGGGTCCTATTTCTCTAGAGTCATTTGTCCATGTTTTATGAGTTCCGCGGGAACAGTTTGTGCATTGTGGTGTTTATTCAGATAAGTGGGTGATGCTGGAAAACAAGCAAAGCTCCCTGGTGACTCACAGCCCCTGTGTGGAATATTGGCTCCATCCTTCATTCCACCAGCACCCCTTGCCTCTTCTTCCACTAGTCAAACTTAAAAAACTTTACAGCATTGATAACTGCTGTCCCAAACCCAAAGATCACTAGTGCGCTCTAAGCTAGCTTCTCCACTGAACCTTTCGTGTTGTCTCCTCGCTTTTAAGTTTGACCATAATTGCCTACCACACTCAGGTTGGGGTGGAGCACAGGAACAGGCTGCCCAGGGGGGTTGTGGAGTCTCCTTCTCTGGAGAGGTTTTAAACCCACCTGGACATATTGCTGTGCGACTTGGTCTAGGTGATCCTGCTGTGGCAGGGGGATTGGATTGGATGATCTTTCGACGTCCCTTTCAGTTTCTGACATTCTATGGTTCTGTGGTTTGGAGCTCTTCCTCATCATGATCTTGCACTCACTATTCCACACCGATCTCTCTTAGCTTGTTTGTTCATGCCCATAGATTGTACAGATAAGAAAACAGTTGTTTTAACAGTCTAAGTTCACAGAATCACAGAACATTATGAGTCAGAATGGACCTTGAAAGATCATCTAGTCTAATCCCTCCACCACAGCAGGATTACCCAGATCCAGTCACACAGGAACATAGCCAGGCAGGTTTTAAACATCTACAGAGAAGGAGACTCCACAACCTCCCCGGACAGCCCCTTCCAGGGCTCTGTCACCCTCACCAGGAAGAAGTTCCTTCTCACATTGATGTGGAACCTCCTGTGTTCCAGCTCACACCAACTGCCCCTTGAACTATCATTGGGTGCCCCTGAGCAGAGCCTGGCTGCATCCTCCTGACACCAACCCTTCACATACTGATCAACATTCATGGGGTCACTCCTCACTCTCCTTCTCTCCAAGCTAAAGAGACCCAGCTCCCTCAGCTAGTCCTCATAAGGGAGGTGTTCTGAAGCACATGAGCATTTTCTGGTAGCATTTAGAGAACTAGTCAGCACTGCAGGATCCCATTAGTACTCTTTGAAGGACACGAGAACTAAGCAGGGTGAGAAGGGTGCTCAGGAGGGCATCTACTGACATTGCAGTACTCACAACTACTCACTTTGCAAATGTGCCTCTTGCTGCTGGCCGTGTAACCCCTCAGCGTTTCACTAATTCAGGAATTTGTGTGAACTGCTGGACAGTGAAGTGTACAAAGTAAAACCGGTCAGGTTTTGTAAAGCAACCCTTACCCACATGCAGGCCTCCAGCCTGACTTTTGAGATGATGGCCCATAACGAGATGGATCCCTCAGCCGTCTCCTCATCAGGGCAGATGATTTGATCGGGGTAAGGAGGTTCAGGAAAATTAACTGAGTTACATTCGTACGCAGCAAGGGTAACTGATGCTATGTGTGGACCCTGCAAAACAAAACCACAAGTAGTTTCAAACGCATTGTATGCGAGTTGTAATAAAATTTAAAACTGAAAAGCCACATTTGTCCCTGGTGCAGGAAGCTTGGGATGAAACCTAGGGCTTCTCACCCCAGACATTAACAACATTATGCATGCAAAATGTGGATCTTTGATAGATATTTTTTAAGCCAGCTGAAATCCTGTAACAGCTGGACACTACAAGTAGAGAAGACAGGTTCTGCTTACAAGCGTGTTATGTTGCACTTAAAACACAGAGAAGATTAACAGAAACCCCAGCTATTTTCTGCCTGGACGTGTTCCTGTGTGACTTGATCTAGGTGATCCTGCTCTGGCAGGGGCATTGGAATAGATGATCTTTCGAGGTCCCTTCCAATCCCTAACGTTGTGTGATTCTATTTGCTGGAGAAATTTGTTCTAAGGTCATCAAGCTAATTGGTGGTAATGATTTTTACACTTTTATTCTGACATACAGGGTAGGGATGGAAAAATCACAGAATGGCCAGGGTTGGAAGGGACCTTAAAGATCATCCAGTTCCAACCCCTTTGCATGGGCAGGGACACCTTCACTAGGTTACTTGGGGCCCCCAGCCAGCCCGGCCTTCAACGCTTCCAGGGATGGGGCAGCCACGACTTCCAAGGGCAGCCACGACTTCCAAGGGCACCCTGTTCCAGCATCTCCCTACCCTCATGCAATGCTTTAAAAAAACCAACAAACAAACCCAAAACAAAACCCACCCTTCTCATGATCTAAGAAAAATGTTAAGGAGCCTTTGCTATGCCACGGCAGAGCAGTTTGAGGTTGCCAAAGAGAAACAAGAACCAGGAAAAAGTTTGCAACATAAAAATGTTGTCCTTAAGATACTTATGGCCAACAGCTTTATCAGAGCAGGTGTTTTCCCTATGGTTGCCTCTAGAGACTGGAGGCACTTAAATTCTAAATATCCTAAAGAGTTAATTTTTATTGCTTTTTTTGAAATGACCAGGACTTTGGGACATCTCACAGCACTCAGTGACTTGGGTGTCTTTCTCCAAAAACAAGTTGCTTAACTTGTATCTTTAAAAAAAAAATTCAACTTTAAAAGAATTTCTGTGTCCCCAAGGAAGGAATCTTTGCTGAAAAAAAGCTTGAAATTAAAACTTCTACTTCATTTAAATGCATGATGAACGCAATGGAGAAGGGCTCCTTACAAGGGCTTGCAGTGACAGGAAACTGAAACAGAAAGAGGGTAGATTTAGATTGACTATTAGGAAGAAGTTCTTCACCATGAGCGTGGTGAAGCATTAGAACAGGTTGCCCAGGGAGGTTGCGGCTGCTCCACCACTGGAATTATTCTAGCCCAGGTTGGATAGGGCTCTCGGCAACCTGGTCTAGTGGGAGAGAGGTGTCCCTGCCCACAGCAAGGGGGTTGGAACTAGATGATCTTCAAGGTCCCATTCTATGATCTGTAATTATTTGGTGGGATTTGACGTCATATTGGGAAACAAATCCTTCAGACATTTCTTGTACCTTGTTCCTTCAAACAAGTCATGTTTTCTCAGACCAGGGAGTCTGATAGCCTTCAATCCAAAGTGAAGCTGAATTCTTACAGAATAATGAGGAAAGACCTCAGCACTGGGCTGAGGTTCAAGAGGGACAGAGATCTGCCTGAGAGAGTTCAGTGGAGGACTAGGAGGATGATTGAGGGACTGGAGCGCCTACCTTATGAGGAAAGACAGAGACCTGGGGCTTTTTAGTTTGGAGAGGAGATTACAAGGGGATTTAATCACTGTCTATAAATCCATGAGGGCTGGGGGTCAAGAAGAAAGAGACAATCTCTTTTCACTTGTGCCTTGTGATAGGACAAGGGGCAATGGGTGTCAGTTGGAGCACTGGAAGTTCCACCTGAACATGAGGAAAAACTCCTTTCCTGTAAGGGTGACAGAGCACTGGAACAAGGTTTCCAGGAAGGTTGTGGAGTCTCCTTCTCTGGAGACATTCAAGACCCATCTGGATGTGTTCCTGTGTGACCAGCCCTAGACTCTTTGGTCTGCTTGAGCATGGGGGTTGATCTAGATGACCTCTAGTGGTCCCTTACAACCCCTAACAAGCTGTGTCAGTCACTGCTCAAGGCTCCCAAAACTCACTCTGGAATGCAAGAGCCAGACAGGCACTCAGAGGACCCCGAAGGCATCATTTGCACTTTAAAGGGTGAAATTCCACAGCAGGTCTCATACAAAAGCTGAAGCTCCAGTCGCTTTTTCTAGACTTGCTGGAAAGAAGGTTTTAGTTGGGTTCACTGAAGTCAAGAGGCCAGAGCTCTGCACTCACATTAGACTGACACTGTAGTATTCCAGTGACATAAAGTAAGAAGGTTGGAAAAACCCCCCAGCAGGTATATTTCTCTGTGTGACAGATGTGACTACTGATATCACACATAAATGACTCAAAATAAAACCTTTCTTCTGGATGCAGTTGGTACAGGACAAACTGATCTGTGTCTACACCAATTATTTTATTTATTCCTTGTTACTTTAGAAGAGAATAGTCCCAAGTGCTGGGCATACCTCACATTACACAGATACTGCTGGGATGCTAAATGAGGTGGCACCATCTCTCTCACAACAACCGCAAAGGTTCACTGAATCACAGAACATCAGAGATTGGAAGGGACCTTGAAAGATCACCTAGTCCAATCCCCCTCACACAACAGGATCACCTAGATCCAGTCACACAGGAACATGTCCAGGCAGGTTTTAAATGTCTCCAGAGAAGGAGACTC
>JAOXOE010032915.1:0-10619 GCA_028565055.1 Phoeniculus purpureus
GGTTTATTTGGATTTAGGTTGGACTGGATGATCTTTAAGGTCTTTTCCAACCTTATCATTACTGTGATACTGTGACTCCACTAACCATATTCCAGTATTGCACTTCGTATACTGGGTACAAAAACATGTAAGGTATTGTCCTCCAGCATAGCAACAACCAGTCTTATGAAGAAATCTGCATCCTATTTAACAATCAAATAAAGGTACTTGTACAAGTGTCACAGGCAGTGTAATTTGTCCCAGTCATCTTTAACTGATCCTTTTCTCTTTAAACCCTGTGTTGTTTTCTTAATATATAGGATCACTAAATGAAAGAGAGAATAGAAAGCAAAACTTACTGTGGCATCTGTCATAATTCAACTTCCAAGTGCCTACTAATGAATCTTTGAAACAGTACACATCTTTAACTAGTCTCTAGTGAACAATATTCCTCTGTGATATTCTCAGAACTCATCTAAAATGCTCCATAAATTTACTGGCACAGAGCCAGCATGTCACATTTCTTTAACCTGTTTCCTCCCTTAGAGCTGTGGCACTAATTTACTGTTAATTTTCCTAAAAGCCAGAAAGGCTAAAAGGTGACAGGTAGGATGGAACAGAATTCAGGGTCCTGTACCTGCACCAAAACAGCAAAAGCAAATAAAATCAAAAAATCCAAAGAGGTAACAAAACAACTCTCCACCGTGACACGTTTAACTGTCAGAGATTAGACGGACACACAATTGTGAGTGACTTCTGTTAAACATCTGAGAAATTACTTAAAGCAAGGGTTTTCCCCAGCAAAAAGGTTAGATTTCACTGTTTTGTGGATGTTCAACCGAGTATCCCACAGAATTACAGAATTATTGAAGCTGGAAAAGCCCTCTGAGCTCATCCAGCCCAGCCCAGCCCAGGACCTAACATCACCACATCAGCCTGACCACGGCACTAAGGGCCACAGCCAGGCTGTCCTTCAACACCTCCAGACATGGGGACTCCACCACTGCCCTGGGTAGTCCAGTGCAGAGTCTGATCACCTTTTCTGTGAGGAAGGGCTTCCAACATACAACCTAACTTCTCCCCTGAGACCTCACAGGGGAGAATCCCCGCTGAGCCTCCTCTTCTCCAGGCTAAACACCCCCAGCTCCCTCAGCCTCTCCTCATCAGACTTCCCCTCCAGTCCCTTCCCCAGCCTCACTGCTCCTCTTGGACCCGCTCCAGCCCCTCAACCTTTTCCTTGAAGTGAGGGGCCCAGAACTGCCCACAGGACTTGAGGGGAGGCCTCCCCAGTGCCCAGTACAGGGGGATAATGATGTCCCTAGTCCTGCTGGCCACAGTACTGCTGATCCAAGTTAGGGCATCACTGACCTTCTGGGCTACCTGGGCACCCTGCTGGCTCCTGTTCAGCCAGTTGTCAGCCAGTACTGCCAGGTCCCTCTCTGCCAGGCCACTCTCCAGCCACTCATCCCCCAGTCTCTAAGAAGCACCGTATGTGCTAAACTGCAAATGAAGCAAAAAACGTGCGTATAGCAGTGATGCTGTAAAATGCCACAAAAATGCAAAGTCATCTAAATGAATTAATCCCCCATATCCCTAAACTACTCACAGAATTGTAATGTGTAGTATTGTGCCTATCTCTCCCTTTGTCCCAAACGGTGGCAGTACTGACACTTGGTTTGAAATGACTCTAATAATCACCAAGTACTCAAGTATTATAAGAATCAAAGTAGTTGTTCAACGTGCATCCAAAGCCTCTATCAAACACTGCTGGATAACCAGACACCAGCGCTGCAGATACCTGATGCTCTGAGCACCATCTGTCCTGCACTTTGAAAGCAGAAACCCAATGTTTATGACTGGTCACATCTAATGATAATGCACTTGTGCAAGGGACCAAATAAAAAGAACAATTGTCTGCGCCACTTTATAAGCATAAAATTAACTTCAAAATGAGGTGTTCAAGTATTTATCTACAGCAGAACCTCAGCTGTTGATACAGTTATGACATTCATGAGCAGTTCAAATTCAAAATTGCACCTCTCACAAAGGCATTAAACAACTCTTTCATCAGCCACTAGTCAGTGACAGAGTTTTCCCTCCTCCATCCCTTTGAGCTTAATTTTCCAGTGAGCAAAGTTGCAGGTTTTGAGGGTCATACACTGCTCTAATAGTGAAAAAGCACCGTTATTGGCTGCAGAAAAGACAAGGATCAGAGCCCAATGTGCCTCTTCTTTCCACCAGAACTCCCCATTCAAAAAGGAGACAAAGCCAGATTTCCAGAGCAGTGGAGGAAATAATCATCATAAAGATGTAATTCTACTGAGAGCCACACACAGTAGCAAGGTCAGCAGAGTCGTGTCTCTGTATGATTTAGAATTAAGCTTATAATAGGTTTCTCCAGTAGTTTCTTCCTCTCTTGCTGTTTCATACTAGGCACAGTAATAAGTGTGTCAGACAAAGAAAATGCCTATCCTGCTTTATTTAAGAAAAAAAAATCCTCAAAAAACTTTAAAAAGCCCTTTAAATCTACTTTGTTATATTTCTTTAACTTCTGAAGGATTGAACACAGCCTTTACATTACTGCCAAAAGCCTGAACTGCAGCAAAGCTAAATCCTACAGGCTCCGAGTTCCTAAGATTGGAACAGCTACAAAGAAGCTTGCAGCCACTACATCTAACATCTGCTGATGCTGTAAATAATTTTAATTAACGAGATTTGCAGTGTTTCTCATTATCTACGTACTTAAGTACGACCAGGCTCAAAGGCTGTACAACTGCCTCCTTGCTCTGCAGCATCACTCACACCATGCAAAATATTCAGTGAAACCTAGTTTTGAAAGATGTACGATGCTCAACTTCATTCCACTTCTTGCAGTGAAGAACCTTTTCATTACATAGCAGAGAGTTGCTCAATCGTTGTGATCACATGACAAGGTTCATTACAAATATTAACCAAACAAAACCCATAGACATGAATGTGACTGCCACGACACTGCACAGCTGTTTGCACTGAACACTACGCAAGAGATTCATTCTTCGTATAATGAAATGAAGGACAATCTGCAGTAGAGGGATAAGATTCCATTGCTACAGATAAGATTCCACAGTCAGTTGAAACAACATTACAGAAGTCTGAGACTGAGACTAAATCCAGTATTTCAGTAGTTTCTCAGTCTTGTCCAACACAGAAGCATAATATGAAACTTTATGTGCCTAAAGTCCTCTGTAAAAGGGGCAAAGACACATAATGACAATAATGGAGGAATAAAAATCCACCTCTCATATTCAGCAAAGTCCTAATTCCCTCATATTAGTGACTGGCTGCACTTTGCTTTGGGCATATTTTGTCCTTTATGGACATATGTTACTGTGAAGGGAGAGATTTAAAAACAAGGAAAAAAGAGGGAGAACTTCAGAATTGTTCAGTGACTATAGACCAAAATAATTTTGGTTCACTGGAAAGAAGGGACAGAACACAGTACTGATCAATTCACTTAGTCACTTAACAAGAAAGCTTCCCCTCCTCCTGCTGTGAGCACCATCAATCCCAGAACACCTTCAAACAGGAAAAATGAGTGGATGAGTTATCACCCACCAAGAGAGTCACTCTACCCACTGATGGTTACTCCCCCGTCTCCTTACTTGGATTTACCCTGCACCATTCTCTGTTACATCAGCATCGCATGGAAGCAGGAGGACCTCATTACCTTAAGTAACGGCAAAGTAACCAGGTGAAGGATGGAAAGAGAGAGCAAACAGCAGAAAAAGAGCAAATTGAATTTTAGAATAGACACTAAGCAATGAGAAGGGAGTGACAAAGGTAAAAGAGATCTCTCAAACTATGAGAGAAAAATAGAGTGGTACAGAGGAGGGGAAAACGAACAGCTTGTCTAAACAGCAACATCAGAGGGAATTAGCAAAGCAGCAGCACAGATGTTTGCTTCCCTGCTCCAAGACGAGGTAAATGAACTGATTTTTAAACAGGATACGCTTTAAATATTCCAGCCTGGCCAAGAGCTCAGCTACAGCATTAACTGCATCAATCTGTCATCTCAATTTACTGAAGACCAGCATTTGGGACCTATGTACTTGTGCAACCAGTGTGCAATAATACTATTCACAGTAGTCATCCTTGTGACATCCTTCCACAAGTCAGACATCTAACAGCAAGCCCAACTCACAGAGCAGGGTATGTCAGGAGAAAAGCATTGAGTGAGAATGGCAAAGATCAGAGAAGGACTTTTATTTCTTTCACATTGTGCTGGTACTTCCATCCAAGTGCTCTAGCTACTTGTTTTTTAAACACCTCCAGGGATGGAGACTCCACCAACTCCCTGGGCAGCCTGTTCCAGTGCCCAACCACTCTCTCAATACAGAATTTCTTCCTAAGATCCAATCTAAACCTCCCCTGATGCAACTTGAGGCCACTTCCCCTTGTCCTATCACTAGTAATTTGGGAGAATAGACCAGCACCACCCTCACTACAGCCTCCTTTGAGGTAGCTGTAGAGAGCAGTAAGGTCTCCTCACAGCCTCCCCAGTTACTCAGCTGCTCTTCATAGGGCCTGTTCTCCAGACCTCTCACCAGCCCTGTTGTCCTTCTCTGGATGAATGAACAATACTTAGAATTTTAAATCCCTCCTGCTCACACAGATAATCACGTATCAAAAATCAATACATCTATTAAAATTAGTACAACCACACTGATTTACAACAATGCTGACTTTTGTCAAGAAGCTGCACTTTCTGAAAAGATTAGCCATCAGAAGAACACTTTACAATTTTTGAGCTGTCAGAACCATTGCTTTCCATTATCTGAACAGGAGACTCCTGGAGATTGAAAATAAAACTGGTTTTTGCATACAAAAGGGCAACATTGAGTTCTATTTCTCAGACAACACTGAGTTCTATTTCTCAGACAAAACCACTCATTGCTGAACAAACTTTGTACATGTCTGCATTATCTCCTCATAGAATATGTGAATGAATTTTAAGTCCTCAGAGACTAGGCAATTAACATAGTGCAAGAGGGTTTTATGCTCACAAGGTCAGCAATTGCTCTTCTATAGGAGAACACCAAGGTTTGTAATCAAGCTGTAAAATATTACCACAAACACAACTTTGCTGTTATTTATACATATGACTAGAGCATTCCACTCAATAAAATCAGACTCGAAGAACACATGGCAAACACTTTAATGTGAGGTTTTGTCCAAAGAAACAGCGTAACAGCATTGCTGTATTCCCTCTTCTAAGGTACTGATTGATTGAGGACACAAAAAACTGCACCCATCAAGCTAATAAAAGCACTCCATACAGCACTTGAGGGAAGGATTGCTATACAGCCATTAACTAGCATTAAGTAAAGCCTGATGGGACAGACTCCCTTGGATGAAGCATCAGGCAAAGATGAGAAGACCACCAGCACTCTTGCCATTTTGCAGAGCTATTCAGTCTTTTCTTTCTCTATGGTAGAATTAATTTTCACAGAATCACGGAATCTTTGAGGCTGGAAAAGACATCTGAACTTATCCATCCCAGCCTATGACCTAACATAACCACATCAGCCAGACCAGAGCACCAGGTACCACTCCAGCCTGTAAACACCACTGCCCTGGGCAGCCCATTCCAGTGTGTGATCACCCTTTCTGTGAGGAAGGGCTTCCTAACATCCAACGTAACCCTCCTCTGGCAGCTTGAGTTTCTGCCCTCTTACCCTCAGAAAATGTTGCTCCCAACACTGGCTTCTCAGGCATTTTTTCCCTCAATTCATCAAAGAGGTTTTTCCCTAGTTTACAGAATGTGCTTGTTTACTGACATGTTTCCCACATACTGTTACAGTAATTGCATTGAATGTTAAACTGAGACATTACTCTGCCTGCTTCCAAGCTCTTCTATCAGTGATGCTGAATGGGCATTAAATTTAGTGGTCATGGTACTCAGAGAATAGAAGAAGTAATCTTCAAATCTCGATCTTGTTATTACCAATATGGGTTGAGGAACAGACAAGGATTGTTCCCCAGGACAGCCTGTGATCTCTGCTGGGCACATGTGCAGGTCTCTATTTAGACACGCATCAACAGCACAACTACTGTACGTCAAGAAGTCTATTTTCCTTATCGCACTCAAATTAGGACAACCTCCAGGTCAGGTATGCCCCTGCACTTCTCCATCTCTGTTGTTACAGACAAAACCACAAGGAGTTATTCCTGATGATGCTAGTCAGTTATGGTGTTGCATGCACAACAGCAGAGACAGCCTCCACTAGGGATGTCCAGCCCCAGTGCTGCCAGTGGAGCTCACGTATACCCACACTCTGCCAGTTCTGCAGGTTGCCACACTACCTAACTTTCAGATGTGCTGAAGTCTCAGACCTGCAGACAGGGGAAGCAGAGCCATAGAACAGCACAGCCTGGACCATTACAAACCTGTTCAAAGAAGCAACTGTGATTCATATCATTTACCTGCTGTACTTTAGCTCAGTCTAAATCAAGTCACCATCAGAACAGGTTACTGATGTTGAGGGGAAGATCTAATTTTTGTTTTAATTGCAAGGATTAAAAAGGAGTTTGAAAAGCTACCATTCAGCCAACAGTCTTAATTCACACACCAGAAGCAACAGCATGGGAGACACTACATGCTGCTTAAAAGGCAGCTTGGAAATTCGCACCATGTGAGGAAATCAATGCATTACAAAACCAACATACAATACAGTTCTCAGCTATTTAGGGGTCTGGAAGTTTGAATCCTAAACTTAGAGCTTTCAACCAAAAGTCACTTTATAGAAACAGTTTTCAAGCAATGTTTAAAGTGTAATTGTAGTTACTCTAGTGCCTATTACAGCAGACATGATACACAAGGATTGTTTTTTGCTGACAAAGTGATGCAACTACAGACAGAAAATGGAGTTATTTAGATACTTTCTGCTAAAAAGGGGTCCCTTGCAGTGGAGTACATCACACATTAGTTAGGGAGCATCAGGATCTGTTCTGAAAGGGTACTGAAAGCTTTACCATGAGGAACTGATGTATTTTCAGTTACATATTGCATAATTTTATTGAATTTTATAGCCCTATGCTCCTGGCTACTGCAAATCTTTCAATATCTTAAAAATACTGGAATGGGGCCATAGTAACCTCTTCACACTTCAGGCTGTTCACAAATCCTATTTCACGGCTCATTCCAAAGGAAGATTAGAGAGACTTTTTTCATTTCATATATTAAATGGTTTAATTCACAAGGGATTTGTGTCAATGTAAACATCCCAAAATAGCAGGTTTCCTGAGTAAATCCTCGTTTTTCATCCCCATTAAGCCATGTGGCACCTGCAGTCACCCACTGACACTGCTGCTCTGTGTCTCAAAGCATAAAACCCTACAAATAGGGAACTACTCTGCCTGATTTTTTAAACTCAACTCTGTTTTTTAATAAAAGAATCAACACATGATTATTTTATCATGTCCTCAGTAATGATGTGTTCTCAGAAAGTAAAAAAAACCTCCAAAAATATGAATTCACAAAAAAGCTGGATCTTAAAAACCGGCAAAATATGTGGTTGTGTTTTTTCAATAAAAACTGAAATGCATGTCTGCTGTGACTTGTGCAGAAAGCAACACCCACTGTTTTAGTAAAAAACAAAGGGTTTGCTGTGTGGGGCGTACTGAACTGTATAAAATTCTGTTGAGCTTTGCTGCCATTGATCCTACCTCAGTGGCAAATCCTGAAGGATTTTGTCTCTTGAAAGCACTTCTTCCTAGAGCAGTACTGCACTGCTGAACCTGATACCTCATGTCTTAACAAGCTGGATCAACATAACTGAAACCTGTGAATAATTGAATATCAGGCAAGTAACTGTCCTCAACAGTCAAAGGAAGATGTGAACAGTTTACAGTCAAATCCCAGTCTCCATACTCCTTGCACTCTTGTTCTTATGAGCAGTGTGCTAAATGGTACTCAGCTGTTTTCTTGCACTATAACAAAATATATGACACAGCCCATGAATTCCATGTACAACTTCTGTCCAGCAGCTATCTCTTTCATATTTACACACCTGTTACAATACAAATCACAACAGGAAGCAAACACAAGGTACTGTATTAGATTTGGGTAGTTTGGCGCTGAATTGTCCCAAGAGAAAAGCCAAGAACAAACTTGTGCTTCCCGAGATCCACCATTTCTTTGTCAGCAAAAGCAACAGACTTCATAGCAATATCTGCATTTCATAGAGTCATAGAATCATGGAATCATTAAGGTTGGAAGAGACCTACAAGATCACCCAGTCCAACTGCCAACCCAACCCCACTCTGCCCACTAAACTGTTCCCTAGGGCCACACCTACTCATTTTCTGACTCCCTCTAGGGGCGGTGACTCCCTCGGCTCCCTGGGCAGCCTGTTCCAACCCCTGACCACTCTGTCAGGGAAGACATTTTTCCTGTTGTCCAACCTAAACCTCTTCTGGTACAAATTTGGGCCATTTCCTTTTGTTCTATCACTAGTAGTATGAGAGTATTTCATCCTCCCACATTACAGCTTCTAACAGGGGATGACAATTTACTAGTGTTTTGGGATTTCTTTGCTCAGCATCTCCTAAGCCCCTTCTGCTGTGAAGTGACATGTCTACGCTATGTCTGATGAGTTGATGTTTTTAGAAGGTGGCATGAAGCAGTAATATTCCAGCTCCAGAAAGGGCAGCACCAAGAGTGTGTTAACACATTGCTTAACACAACTAACAAGCCCTGAATCTGAGCAGGGCTAATGAATCCAACAGCAGTCTTTTCACAGCTTGTAACTATGTTTTCTTCATTTTCTCAACATGGGCAACAGGAAGGTGAGGATTGAGATGGGACTTGTGAAAAGTTGCCTTTTCTGAACTACAAACTGTGGCTGAAGTCAGTGTCTGCAGTGAAGAAAAGGCTGTGTGAGAGTAAGCAACTCCAACTGAGCAGCCTCCCACGTGTCAGAGCAGCAGCAACAGAAATGCATGAAGGCTACTTCTGACTTGTGTCTGTCTCAATTCACCACTTGTAAAGTCCAGCTATAAACTTTTCCATTCATGAGGTACACTGTGAAAAGTATTAATTTTTGTAAAGCTGAGAAAGAACTGAGAGAGAACTGGGCTTGTAACAAACAGCATTTTCTTTTTCAGCCACAAGCAAGGAAGTCCTGGCTATCACTTTAAAATTCAGAAGCCCGAGTAGCTTTTGCATAGATTCATTTAGCATTCTCAGTTCTGCACAGTTTGCAAATAGGGTTAGCATGAAGTACATTGCGCGACTTTAACTTGATGCCAAATTTCAAATCCAGAAGAGATTTAAGAGGTAATATGAAAAACTGGTCATCAGAAAATAATGACTTGGCAGATGTAAGCCTCCATCCCTCCCAAGACTACATTTTGGAAGTAGGAAGCAGAAAATAGGTAGGGAAAGACCCTGCTTTCTTAAAAATACGGTACAACCACATGCACTTGTTTAAAGTTACTAACAGGTTCTTACAAACGTGTTGAGCTGTATTTTTTACTGGGCAATTATACATCTTTCATCTTCTTTCTTCCCAGGACATTCTCCAAGCTATCATTAGTCCCTCAGCATCACAAGAAAAGCTAAGAGAGGTCAGAAAATCAAGGATCTTACTCAGAGTTTGAACGCCACAATGTTTGTAGCTGTTTCAATGCACAGCTATGGTACGATTTCTGTGTCATGAACAGGGGCATCACAGACCAGCAAAAATAACATCAAGTCCTCCTCCTCACAGATTTGATGGCTCTAGTTGCAAAATCCAAGACTCCCAGAAGTTTTTCTTGAATTACTGCTGGAATGGAATATGAGATGATTCATTTATGTATTAAGTTATACTTAGGAAGAGAGTACGTGAGCTTTGCTCTGTTTTCTCAGGTTTTGCCATCTGTAGGCTCTTCAGTTTCGGAGTCAGCAGGCTTATTATGGAGCTCTGGAGTAGCCCCATTAGTGTTGAACCACAGTGTAATATCTGAAAGACTAATAGCAAATAAGGCCAGGTGGTTCTGCATACCTCCTTTCTTCTCCTGTGATGCATAACCTTACCTTAGACACAGAACTCACATCTCAACTCAGGGGTAGGCAATACAATAGGTACTATTTGTAAACTGTTTGGTACAACCTTGTTGTACACAAGCCTAGGAGGCTCATTCCAGCAGAAAGAAAGAACATTTTGCTAACGATAATTAACAATTAGATCCAACCAATATTTTGTTAATTACATTTAAAATTAATTAGAAAATTAAATAGTTAGAGGAAAACTGAGGCTTTCTTTGATCTTTATTCTACATTATTCTTTGTCATAGGTAAGGTGAGATCTGAAAATGATGACTATTAACATACAGAGTGTTAACATAATTAAATTCCACATCGTTTCTTGCTTCATGAGCCTTTATTTAGAGAGCTGCTTTCTGTTGCATCTTTGAAGTTGTATAAAATGTGTTTTAATATTAAAGTGAGACCTTCCATCTATGGTTTGAGGCTGAATTTCCAAAACCAAACAGCAGCAGAAAGACTGTGCTCAGAACACAAGCACAGTATGCTTAGAATCGTTAGGGATTGGAAGGGACCTCAAAAGATCATCTAGTCCAATCCCCCTGCCACAGCAGGATCACCTAGACCAAGTCAC
>JAOXOE010032916.1:0-10618 GCA_028565055.1 Phoeniculus purpureus
TGGATGAGGCTCTGGCCAGCCTGATCTAGGGTGGGGTGTCCCTGCCCATGGCAGGGGGGTTGGAACTGGATGATCCTTCCAGCCCTGACTGATTCTATGATTCTATAGTGACTTACGGTGGAGAAGATCCTTTCATCTTAAAGCCTGTGTTGCAGGTGCTTAGAACTTCTGAAAAACAATATGGACGTGTTCCTGTGTGACTTGGTTCCTGTGCTGTGGCAGGGGGTATTGGACTGGATGATCTTTCAAGGTCCCTTCCAATCCCTACTGATTCTATGATTCTATGAAAGTGGCAACAAAACTAAGTTCTGGCACTTAGTAACTTTCAGGGATAACTTGTGCTTTCACTGCCGTTCCAATCCTGTTGTACTACTGCAAGAGTGAAAGCAGAACTACACTCCCAGCATAGGGAACACTGCTGTGTGGCATTGCTGACACACGCATGAGGCATCCAAGCTGCTGCCTTTGGGTTTGGCATCAGCTGCAACCTCTTAAGGTAATAGATGGTAAAATAGGGAGGGAATACTTTGCACACAGGTTTGCAGAGTAAAGGTTAGTTCAGAGTTGTGGGAGCAGCTCAGGCCTCTGCACGAGGATGTGCTTTAATGGCCTTAGGCTTTTCCATCCGTCCACTGTAACCATAACCCTGTATCTTCTGTCCTCTATCTGTGTCGCCCTCTCCACACTTTTCTCTACCCTCATCAGGCCCAGCTCATGCTTCTCAGTCTTTTCCACTTTTCCTTGTCCCATGGTCTTTGCCCCTTTTCCATCTTCTGTGCTGTTTTGTGTTAGCCACAGTAGGCAGTTCAGACCCACCAGCTGCTTCCCTTTCTGCTGGGATAGGGAGAGAATTAGGAGGGTAAACATGCAAGAAATTTTAGGTTGAGATAAAGACATTTTAATCAGGAAAGTGAAAACCACATACACAAACAAAGCAAAATAAAGAATTCCTTCAGTGCCTTGCATTAGCAGAAGGTGTTCAGCCATCTGCAGGAAAGCCAGGCTCCATAACATGTAATGGTTACTTGGGAAGACAAAATGCCCCTTCCTCCTCCTTCCCCCAGCTTCATATGCTGAGTATGACATTACATGGTTTGGAACATCCCTTTGGTCATTTGGGATCAGCTGTCCCAGCTGCATCCCCTCCTGATAACTTATGCACCTACAGCCTATTCACTGGAGGAATGAGAAGTGTAAAAGTCCTTGACACTGCATGAGTGCTGCTCAGCAATAGCTAAAATATTCCTGTGTGTCAGCAGTGTTTTCATCACAGATCCAAACCCCAGCGCCATACCAGCTACTGTGAAGAAAGTTAACTCTTTGCCAGCCCGAACATCAGCCTCTCCATTTTTCTCTGACGAGGGCTGCCAGTGACATATCTTCTTCCAGGTGTGCATTCCCACGAGCACACATCAACTTTTTGTCCTACCCTGCTGATTTCTCACCAAGAAGCCTAAGACACGTTATCTCTCAAATCAGGATGCAGGTGAAAGTTGTCCTGTGCTCTTCTCAGGCCCCAGACTGTAGACATGGATCTGATCTTTACTTGGCTTCCAGTGGCAGAGAGCCATTGGTGCAAACAGCAAAGACACCGAGCAGGTTGTCTTGGGCTTCAAGCTGAGACTACCTGGTCTAGGGATAAGTAAGCTGTTGACAATGTCCAGGAGTTTGACTGTGAAGGTGCATGGCACTGCCTCACCACTTTCCAGAAATTAGGCATCCATCTCAGAACTGTAAAAAAGTCCTTTGAAAATGTGAAGTGCACCATCTCTCTCATGCACATGCACACACAGACACCTTGCATCTGAGAAGAGCTTTGCTGTCTGCTTCTCCTAAGCAGAACCATATCCAATGTCATCTTAAGCTGACATCCCACCATCCTGAGGTAGATTTTTAAGGGATCATCTTTGCACATGGGTTGTTTCAGATCAATGCATGAAGTTTTGAATTCGGGGCTATAATGTGGTGCAGGATGTGTGTGAGGTGCATTGGTCTGATACAACTGAGGACATGGCATGAGGGACAGCCTTTCTTGAACTGCTGAGATCTCTCACAGCCCTCTTATCCCACCAGCTCTCCTTTCCCTCTCTTCCCTTCTAGCCTGATCTCCATATCTTCTTAGGCTTCATGAACCACAATTTGTCTGCTCTACAAAGAGCATTTCACTGAACTTAATTCTGTTAATAGGCAGCTTTAGATCAGGAGATCTGTTAGCCTTTGCTAAGCTGCTGCAGGAGCACCCCACAAAACAACTACAAGTAGGAAGCTCTTGATTGCAAAAGTATTGCCTAGAAAAAGTCACATAAAGTTTTATTGTGCTATTGTTAAATTATTACAGTGGTTTGAAGTTTTATGAGTCAATACATAGTAGTTGTAGTAATAGCATTTTAGTACTCCTTACTGAGACACATTAGACTTGCCTCCATGCAGCAGCTAATTACTATCTGGGAAAAAATAACCGCCCTTATTTGAAGCGACAAAAACCTTCTCCGTATCAAATCTATTGCCACTAGTGAACATGTGTAAATGAAAAAGTAAAAAATGATAAAGTACTGCTTTTTCCAGAGTTTTGCAGTACATTGCTTACTGTGAAATAAAGGAGCACAGCTTGTGCTTCTTGTTTTAGCAGAATAACAAAGAAGAATTCAGAATTCATTCATGATTAATGACTATCACACGTCAGTGACTTCACACTGCCTGTCAAATGACAGGGATGAAGAGGACTTTAAACTAGATTCAAAGTGGGGTGGGATAGTTGATGGGTGTGCCCCAGTGGGATAGAGCTCTGGTCAGGTGGCCTCTCACTGTCCTACGGTGAAATTGGAGCGCTGTACACCACTGCACGCAGCGTGGGGAATAAGCAGGAGGAGTCAGAAATCTGTGTCCAGTCAGGTGGTTATGATCTGGTGGCAATTACAGAGACCTGGTGGGACAGCTCGCATGGCTGGAGTGTGGTCATGGACAGCTATGTCCTTTTCAGGAGGGACAGATCAGACAAGACAAGGTGGTGGAGTTGCTCTTTACGTGAGAGAGCAACTGGAATGTGTTCTGTCCAGCAGCAGATGAAGAGACAGTTGAGAGTTTGTGGGTGCAGATCGAGGGGCAGGCTGGCATGGCTGACAGTGTTGTGGGTGTCTATTACAGACCACCAGATCAGAATGAAGAAGCTGATGAGGTCTTCTACAGGCAGCTGACAGCAGCCTCACAGCTGCAGGCCCTGGTTCTCCTGGGGGATTTTAACTACCCTGATATTTGCTGGAAAATTCACACAGCCAGCCAGCCACAGTCCAGGAGGTTCCTCCAGTGCATTGGTGACAATTTTCTGATGCAAAAAACTAGGAGAGGAGCGCTGCTGGATCCTGTACTCAGCAACAAGGAAGGTCTGGTTAAAGCAGTGAAGGTTGAGGGCAGCCTTGGTTGCAGTGACCATGAGATGGTGGAGTTCAGGATCTTGTGTGGCAGGAACAGAACACCCAGCAGAATCACAACCCTGGACTTCAGCAGGGCCAACTTTGGCCTTTTCAAGCAACTGCTAGGGGAAATTCCTTGGGATAGGGTACTGGCAGGTAAAGGGGCCCAAGATAGCTGGTTAACATTCAAAGACCACTTTTTTGAAGCCCAAGATCAGAGCATTCCCACAGGAAAGAAGTCAAGGAAGGGAGCTAGAAGACCTGCGTGGTTAAACAGGGCAAACTCAAGAGGAAGAAGAAATTCTATAGGTCATGGAAGGAGGGGATGGCCACTTGGGGTGTTTATAAGGCTCTGGTGAGAGAATGTAGGGATGCAACTAGGAAAGCCAAGGCCTCCTTGGAATTAAACCTTGCAATAGAGGCCAAGGTCAACAAAAAGGGCTTCTTCAAATACATTGCAGGTAAAACTAAACTTAGAGGCATTGGAAGAAGCTGCCCATGGGGGTTGTGGAATCTCCTTCTCTGGAGATGTTTAAAACCCGCTTAGATATTTTCCTGTGCGACTTGGTCTAGGTGATCCTGCTGTGGCAGGGGCATTGGACTAGATGATCTTTTGAGGTCACTTCCAATCTCTAATGATTCTATGAGACTATGATCTGTTTGCAGATCTGAATTTCACATGCAGCTTTAGTTCCTAAACTATTACCCAGAAGTTATAGAATTTACTTGAATGCCAACATAGGTATCTGTAATGATTTACCACTTACAAGGCATTGTCTTGAGCAAACTCCAGATTAAATAAATGTGAGCAGTTAATACAGTAGCAGGTGGTGTAGGAATTAGGGTCACATGGCTGAATTATTGAGAAAAGCAAACCATTTGTTGAGGGCTATTGCTGGCTCTACAGTGTTAATTGTTAGTTTTAGAATTCATTTCATCTTTTCAGTGTTACTCCACTGAACTGGCAAAGTCTTTTTATATGCAGAGTTTCTTATTAATTGAGTAGATTTCCTTCTGAGTGACTGTGTTGGTGTTTCGTAATTCAGTCTGGGATTTGACCCATTTTTCAAATTTATCTTCTTACAGTAAATTATATCTCTATTTTATGTTTCCAAATGTATTATTACTCTTTTTAACAAAAACTATTTTAACTATTACTCTTTTGAACAAAATCCAGTGGAAGCAACACTCCACAATCACCACATTCTGTTCCTGCGCTTACCAGCTCAGAGCCCATAAACTCTCGCAATTAGGCAGGATTAGCTGAACAAGGCAGATTCGTTGTTAGCTCGGAATTCCTTTGATTCTGGAGATGTAGGTCAGACCAAGTTTTACAAAATGAGGTTTTGTGGTTTCACTGAATTTTTTATTATAGCCTCTATAGAACAGAAAAAAGGTTTCAAAGAAGAAAGATTTTACTGATACAAACAAAGGCAGGAAAGGCAGAGTGATGGACTCAGGGAGGAACAAAAAATGACTGTGCTTGGCAAAGCACTTGCACAGAAGACCTCTGCCAGGGCTGATGAGAGATTTCTGTAGAGCCAGCTTTGGGAGAATCCCTGCAGGGAACAGAGGTAAGTGGGGGCAGAAGTGTTTGAGGGAAGATCTAAACCAGATGAAAAAATGTGAAGCATGCAAAAGGCTTTGGGAATGCAACCTACTGCAGAAGCAAAGCTGCCACAGCCCACGTTCAGCTCCAGACTCCCTACATGGGTTAGAGCAGAAGAACAAATGCACAGGAGATTCAGAGCATGCTCAACAGGGACATGTTTAATGTGGACATTAGGAATAGTATTAAAAGGTGACAACCAGAGTTGCTGCTGGGAAACCTGCCCCACTGTACAAGCTCTGTCCAGTGCTCTGCATGTTCCCACCTGCCTGGAAGGCACGCGGTCATAGAATCATAGAACAGTAGGGGCTGGAAGGGATCTCTGGAGATCACCTAGTCCAACCTCCCCTTCAAAAGCAGAATCACCTAGGGCAGATCACATAGAACTGCATCCAGGTGGGTTTTGAAATTCTCCAAAGGAGGAGACTTCACAGTTTCTCCAGGCAGTGTGTTCCTTCACACCGTCACAGAAAACAAGGTTTTTCTGGTGTTGAGGTGGAACCTCAAGTGCTTAAGCTTGTACATGTTGCCCCTCATTCTGTCACATGGCACCACTTAAAAGAGACTGACCCCTTCTTCTTGACACCCATCCTTCAGATATTTATGGACTTATGTGATTCTTTCACTTAAGTTTTTTCAGTAGCATCCTGCTCAGCTATGCAGGTATCCTGTTTTCCTGGCCTGATTTCTTCCTTCAAGGGATATATTCATCCTGAGCTTGCAGAAAGTGATGTTTGAAAACCAACCAACTCTCATGAGCCCCCATACCTTCTAGAGTCCCAACCTGTGGTATTTCTTCAGGCAGTTTCTTGGAGAAATCAAAGTTAGCCCATCTAAAGTCCAGGATTGTGATCTTATGTATTACCCCGTGTCTGCTATGCTCGAGTCTAAACTCTAGCTTCTCACGATTACTACAGCTCGGGCTACTCTTGACCTTAACGATCTCTGCCAGTCCCTTTTTGTTTGTCAATACTAGGTCAAGTACAACACCTCTCCTTGTTGACTTTTCCACCACCTGAGTGAAAAAGTTATCACCAAGACACTTGAGGAACCTCCTGGACTGTCTATACCCAGCTGTGTGGCCTCCCCAGCAGATACCAGGGTAACTGAAGTCCCCTAGGAGGACCAAGGCCTGAAATATTGAGGCTACTTTCAGTTGCCTGTAGTTGCCTCATTACCGTCCCCATCCTGATCAGGTGGCCTGTAATAAACTCCCACAACTGTGTATCCTTAGTTGGTTCGCCCCTTGACCTTTACCCACAAATTCAACCCGCTCTTCATCCCTCCTCACACTTCCCAGATGCTCTCCCACATAAAGAGCCACTCCACCACCCTGCCTTGCTGGCCCGTCTTTCTTGAACAGTCTGTGATAGTGTTCCAGTCATACAAGCTGCCCCACCACGTGTCACCAACTACAAAGAGATAATAGCCCTGCGACTGCGTACAGACCTCTAGTTCTTCCTGCTTCCTCCCCATACTGCACGCATTAGTGCAGAGCCATTTTAAAGAGGTGAAGAATTTTACTGGAGGGGAGTCAGATAACGTTGCCTACAGCCTCAGGGTGGACGCATTGACCTGCAAATTCCTATATTGGACCCCACTCCCCAAAATCGTTCAGTTTAAAACTTGTTTCACTGAACTGGCCAGTTTGCTACCAAAGACTTTGTCACCCTTTCCAGACAGGCGTATTCCATCCCTCCCTCCCAGGTCACCAAAGGACAAGTCATCGTCACAAAAACCAAAACCCTCGTGGCAGCAGCAGCCACGTAGCCAGGAGCTGATGTGCATTGTACCTCTGTGTCTGACTAGGGCGTTTTCTCTGTACAGTTATTGCCCATCTGCAGTTCTCCTCAATTGTAAACTATTAGCAGACCTCAGTTTAGGACCGAAGCCTTACAAAGGGCTAAGCTTGGATATGTACTATTTAATCAAAGCCTGTCAGAAGAGTGTTTTAAAGTGTACTAAAAAAGTTTAACGTACAGTAGGATATTTTCTAGCTCCTTTCTGCAGCCTCTAGCCCTGGTTTTTCATTCTGTCGCAGCAGTTTTAAAACTAGTGAAATGGGGACACAGAGAAGGTAGAACAGGTCTCAAGTTAACACCTAGTGGCAAAATCAAATGTGAACCCTTTCTTCACGTTGAAGCTTATCGAATGGAAAAGGAATATGCAAACAGAGAAAGAGATAAGGTACAGAGCCGCCCAGCCCACGTTCATCCATTCAGATGCAACCTGCAATAAATGAACAGAAAGCATTGCCTCTCTGCAAAGGAGAGCTGCTCGAAACTCTACCCTCTGTAAATACCTGTGGTTGGTGATTTCCTCACAGGTGCTACCGTGGCAAGGGACAATACTCAGTCTCCCAGTCTGGTGGTTCTCCAGCTGCTAGTAGATGTCTGTGTCTTCATCAGGCTGAGCACATGTAGCTCCCCAGTTCAAATAAATGTCTCTGCAGCCCATGGTGAGCACAGTCCTGTCAGTGTTGGCTGCTGATGAGCTCAGGTGAAACCAGCAGTGAGAGCACCATGCATTCCTCTGGCTACTGGAGATTACATCCTCAGCGTCCGCTCCAGCTGTTCCACAGGGCCAGGCTGGTTATTGTTGGTAGCATTATGGGAGTCAATAGCCTGAGCTCCCCACTCACTGCTTTTTTATACACTTCACAAGGAAGTCAGCCAGGAGGCTGGTTCCTTCCTACCCAGCCAAAGGCATCCTGTGCCCCTGGGGCAGAGAATCTGCCAGGCCAGATCCTGCATGGCCAGCAGGACTGATGTGAGCCTGGCACAGGGCACACTGGCACACACTGACCCAGGGAAGTGTAACAGGACATCTGCAATTTGGCAGACTGGACAGACTGTAGGAAGCTGGTTTCAGCACAGGAACTTCCATTACTGCCACTCAGGACATAAATACAGGGAAGGAAACACCTTACACATGAGTGGGGGCTATATACAGCAATCAGCATTAAACACTGGCAGCCAAACCTCCCAAGACCTCTGGTAAATTCAGATGTAAATGTAGCCAGAGGCCCCTGTCTTTCTAGTCAATCAAATACCCTCATTCCCCTCTCACCCTCAAATGCAGTATCTGATGGAAAATTCGCACCTTCAGAGCCTCTCCCTCCCCACTCTCCTGTTGTTCATAGCATGCCAGACGTGCTGGTCCTTTGTTTGTCTCTTGATCAATACTTCTGGTTGGTCTCTATAAATACTATCAGGAAATAAAATATCAGAAAAGAAGGAACATTTATGTTGAGGGAAAATTATAGGTCAAATAGGTAGGGAGTGGCCCAGCATAAACCTATATTGGAAATTAAAGGTTTGCTGGCATCAGAAGCTGCTGTTCTGTAAGCAGCCATAAAAGAGAAAGAATAGGCTGATTTTTGCTTGAGTTTTACAGAATCACAGAATAATCTTTGGTTGGAATAGATATTTAGGATTACCAAGTCCAACCTTTGACCCAGCGCTGGCAGGTCACCCCTAAACCATGTCCCTCTGCACTGTTTATCTGCCTTTTAAATACGTCCAGCGATGTGACTTCACCACTGCCCTGGGCAGTCTGTTCCAAAGCTTCTTCCTAACACCCAGCCTAAAGCAATCCTGGCACAACTTGCAACCATTTTGTCTGGTCCTACTTCCTATCACCAGGGAAAAGAGTCTGTCCCTCTCCTTGCTCCAACCTCCTTTCAGATAATTGTAGACAGTGAACCCCCAGTTCCCTCATCAATGCCTCACAGGACTTGTGCTCCAGACCCTTCAGGAGCCTTGTTGCTCTTTTCTTGCACTTCAATGTCCTTCTTGTAGTGAGGGGCCCAAAACTGAACACAGTAGTTGAGGTGCTGCCTCAATAGTGCTGAGTACAGGTCCCTTCCAATGCCTAATGATTCTATGATCACCTCCCTACTCCTGCTGGCCACACTATTGCTAATACATTCCCGGAGGTTTATGGTGAAATAGGTGACTTCCCACCATTCACTCTCACTGTTCCTAATCTCACTTTCCTGGTTTGCATTCTGCTATACTATTTTAATATCGTTTAGCAATTGCAGATGTGGCTCATCAGGCCTGCAGCAAAGCAGAACAGGAGCTTTCCAGCAAGTCCATTGGATTCTGGCTGTCTTGTACAGCTCACTAGGGTTTGTTTTTCCCAGTTAAAATCTGAATGTTTTACTGTGATGCTGTCAGTGAGCTGCCTGCCTCCAAACAAACAACCTTACCACATTACCTCCTTGTTCAAGTGATTAACTTGTCTTCTGCCTGTCTTGATTTTATTGCTTTTTTAGATAACTAACAAAGTTTCTTAAGTGTGTACTGAGAACAATGAGTTCTCAAGAGTTGATGTTCAAAGAGGAGGACTTTTTGGGAAATAATAAGAACTGCTCCATATGGATTTATGACTCTCTCTCTGCTGAGGCTTAAGCCTAGTCTGAGGCAAAAGTGACTGGTACATTATTAACACATGTGAAATAGTTAATATTTTTCTGGAGCAAATTTGATAGCGACAGTTGACTTCCCCCAGGGCAGGTGGCCTCTTAAAAACATTATCTTCGCTATCAGCCTTGTAGGTTGTCTTGATGGACAAGCTGAGAACTGACTGGGAGATGGATAGCAAAGGGCTCATGCACAGAGATGAGTTTTGGGCTATAGACATGTGGGGCAAGGGAACCTGGAGTTACTACTTCCAAGCTGTACCTGTTACTGAGTAATTCGAATATTTCAATCCTCAGAGGTGCAGAATCATAGAATCATAGAATCATAACGGATTGGAAGGGACCTCAAAAGATCATCTAGTCCATTCCCCCTGCCACAGCAGGATCACCTAGACCAAGTCACACAGGAATAATTTTTCTTCTCTTTCATGTGTGAAAGCAATGGAAACAGACTCATGGAAACTTGGGTTGAGCCTTTATGACACAGGTAAATGTCCAGTAACTAGTCTGAGGGAAACTGGTTTCTATCACACATGGGAAGACTTAAACCTCAGGCCTATGACACTGCTGATGATCTCATTTCAAGGAGCAATCACCATTTATTATAGTATTTATTACTTCTTATTATTTTAAAATTTTAAACAGTAATTACTATTTATTACAGTAATTACCACTATTATAGTGTTTGTTAGAGTTGGGGTATGTTGTTTACATCTTAGTTGTTGAAATAATCCTGTGCCTGCATCAGTCTCTACCTCCTGCCTAAAGCAGGAGCAGAACAGACGAGTTCTGGAAAGAGTTGGGAGCTACACAGCAGGAAAAGGGTTCTAGCTACTGAAATCCATTTTCAAATAAGGTGGTATTTTGGGAATGCCAAACTTGGGAAGGAAGACGACTGGTTACTGTGGTGTCAATGTGCTTAGGGGAAACATTCAGAGAAGAAAGGGAAGGTTTAAGCTGAGCATGAATAACAGTGAGCATCATTGACATTTTCAGACACTTGAGCCTTAGAAACTAATTCGGAGATGACAGCATTTTTATAATTACTGGTGAGTAAGGAGAGAAAATAGCATCACAGAATTATTACAGAATCACAGAATTGCTGAGGCTGGACAGGACCTCTGAGCTTATTCAGCCCAACCCATCAGCTCACATCATCACGTCAGCCAGACC
>JAOXOE010032917.1:0-46652 GCA_028565055.1 Phoeniculus purpureus
GGTTTTAAATGTCTCCAGAGAAGAAGACTCCACAACCCCCCTGGGCAGCCTGTTCCAGTGCTCTGTCACCCTCACTGTGAAGAATTTCCTTCTCATATTTATGTGGAACATCCTATGTTCCAGCTTACATCCATTGCCCCTTGTCCTATCATTAGATGACACTGAGTAGAGCCTGGCTCCATCCTCCTGACACCCACTCTTCACATTTTATATACATTAATGAGGTCACCCCTCAGTCTCCTTTTCTCCAAGCTAAAGAAACTCAGCTCCTTCAGCCTTTCCTGATAAAGGAGATGTTATACTCCATCATCTTTTTGGCTCTGCACTGAACACTCTCAAGCAGTTCTGTCTCCACAGAATTTGTACAGCTTGATTTCTTTCATTCTCTTCCATTTCTCCATTTCCATCCTTGGGAAAAAAACACCCCAAAACAAAACCAAAGGAATTTTCACTGAAGTGATGAGTTTTTTTAAAAACCAGAACATTTTGGCTAAATACCAAGTCAGATAGTGAAAGCTGCACAAGTGGGAGCTGTACAGAAGGAGCCTCCTAGACTCGTTCAGAGTGAACACATTACCCATGCTGTTCCATGAGCTTCTGTTTCAGGGAGAGGAGTTGGCACGTTATGGCAATTCCATGGCCTGATGCATCACAGTGTATGAAATATGGCAGAGGAGATCCACTCCATCTATGACAATAAGGATATTAAGTGACTTAAGTACAGCTCCTCTGAGACAGCATGATGGCATTTCAGAGTTGAAATATTTGGGTTTCAGCTATTTTATCCACACACTTTTTTTTTCCCTGTGGAAAGCAGTTCTAATTAAAAGAATATATTCATGAACAGCTTCATGTAAAATGGAGGAACATAATGTAGCACGGTTGCTGTTCTCTGAAACAGGCTTTGGAGGCGATCTTCAATGCATCCTTCCTTATTAACAAGGAAAATGTTACTTCCATCAAAGGAAGAAACAACCCTTCCCTCCCTGCCCCAGCCATCCGTGAGAAACTCTGCGTTATCTTCTGTTTGAAATTTAAATTCGAGCATTAATACCACCCACTGTATGAATACGATTGAAAAGGTGGTTCCTTTTATTTTCCATTAAAATACATTTTAAACGTTTACCTTTCTGAACAAAATGCAAATGCAGGCGCGGAACACAGCACAGAGAAACCGGAGTGCAAACCCACTGACCTAGTTTCACCTTCCCAGTGGACTAAAAAGCGACAACCCCCCCCATCTCTCCCCCCAAAGCCCAGCAGGGCGCTGAAGTAAAGCGTGTTCTATCAAAATAACGGAAAACATTACGTTACAAATCGGTTTGTGCAGCGGTCGGCCCGCGTGCGGGGATCTGTCCCGTCCGTCACCCCGCGTCCAGTGCGGGGGTCTTTGGAAGGAGCGGTGGGGAGCCACGCGCAGAGGGAGGCTGCTGCACCCCGGCGGTTGGCAGGGACGGAGGGAGGGAGTGGGCTCGGGCCTGAGGGGAATCGTGAGAGATTTGCCAAGAAGCCGGCAGCGAATTCTGCAAAATGTCATCCCGAAAGACTGAGTTCGCAACACTTCAGTAAATGGATTCCCGTTTCCTTCGCTCTGCTTCGGCCCCAGAGAGTGTCCCCACGCCCCGCCCTGCCTCTGAACCCACTGCCCCGGGGCCGGGGCTTCTGAGGACGAAGGCTGAGGCTCGCCCCGCTTCGGTACCGCGTGGGTGGCCCCAGCACCTGCGACAGGGCGGCTGTGCCAGGAGGGGCAGCTGAGGAAGAGCCTTCGGGCGCCGGAACACGCCCCGGCCCCAAGGCCGCCGCTCGGTTCCACCGCCCCCAGTGGCGTCACCGGCCGGTCTCTAAGCAACGGCGCCCCCCAGCGGCGCACGGCCGCGTGTGGCGGGCGGGGGCTGTCATGGCGCTGCCTGCGCTGCCCGGGGTCTCCCGGCACTGGAACGTGAGTGAGACTGCAGGGCATGGCTCTGCCCCTACTCCTGCCCCGGGGCTGCCCCTCAGGCCGGGCCACGGGGGTGACGGTCGGGCGAGGCAGTGGCGGAGGAGCTCCCTCGGGGGTGCTGAGCAGGGGCCGGTGCCACGGGAAGTCCTTACCCGAGCGGGTGGTCTGTGCATCCCGCCCTGGCCTGGCCCTGGGGTGGGGAGGCTGCAGCTGAGTGGTCTGGCAGCTGCTGCAGAGCAGAGGGGGCTCCCGTTGCGTCTCTAACAACGGGGAGAGGCAGACACCCTCCAAAAAAACCAAGTCTTCGCGGGAGGGGAGCTGCCAGGGGTGCCAGGGTGTTTTATTGAGAGCTGCCAGCGCTGTTAAATACTGATACCAGTAGTAGACCTTGAATGTGTTTTCCTGCTCTAGCAGGGGGTTGGACTGGATGATCTTCAACTTCCTGAAGGGAGGTTGTAGTGGGGTGAATATTGGTCTCTTCCCCTAACTAATAAGTGATAGGACAAGAGGAAATGGCCTCAAGTTTTACCAAGGGACACTGAAGTTAGACATTAAGAAAAACTTCTTCATAGAAAGGGTCATCGGGCCTTGGAACAGGCTGCCCTGGGAGGTGGTTTTATCGCCATCCCTGGACTATTTAAAAGTCATAGAATCATGGAATGGCTTTTGTTGGAAGGACCTTACAGAGCTTAGGGTCGTGATATAGAATCATAGTATCATAGAATCATTAGGGATTGGAAGGGACCCTGAAAGATCATCTAGTCCAATCCCCCTGCCACAGCAGGATCACTTCACCGGAGAAGTTATACAATCAGAATCACTCTGGATATAGCAGTGCACTTGGTACAGTTAGGTTAATGGTTGGACTTGATCTCAGAGGTCTTTTCAACCTAAAAAATGGTATGATTTATGATCTTCAGAGATCCCTTCCAACCCCTACCATTCTTGGATTCTGTGAATGTAAAATATCACATTTTTATAATGAGTTGCAATAGCAAACAAAGAATCATAGAATCACAAAATGTTAGGGGATGGAAGGGACCTCTAGAGGTCACCTAGTCCAACCCCCTGCCAAAGCAGGATCACCTAGGGCAGGTCACACAGGACAAGAGAAGGCTGCCATTCCTGCTTCAGACTTGTTCAGCAAGGGTGTCAGGAAGTTTGATTAGTACAGTCTGTGCGGGAGTTAAGGAAGGGTTTGGGCATGGCACTGTAGCTGGTGCCTTTAGGAAACAGATGAAATAGTGTAGGCTTTCTTAATAACTATGAATAGCTGTTGTTTTCACACTACGAACATGTGGCTGTCGGAGGTGTTGCTTCTGCATCCTGACTGCTGGGGTGCTCTGCTGGCTGCTGAGGCTGGTCCACCCTATGAGGTCATGTATAGAAAATGATACTGTAGTTCAGAGACAATTTATAAATGATTTATCAAGACATGTTCATACTGCTAGCATATCTGGAGCCTACTTTATGAGCCATGAATCAGTCTGCGTTGTGGTCCAGTTTAGAACCTCCAGCAGCCATCTGTAAAACCAAGACAGGTAGACATAATTACAATTATGGCTGCTCAGATGATAAATGGACCTTGAAGTTTCATAGAAATACATGGATTCACCAGCCTCCCTTGATGTGTCAGCATTGCACAGGTGTGTGCACATGTAGGATCTCTTGCAGGAGGAGCCTAGCTTGCCATCAGTGAGGATCTTTCAAGCAACTTACAGCATGACTCCTAAAGCACTGGAACAGACTGCTCAGAGAGGTTGTGGAGCCTCCTTCTCTGGAGATACTCAGACTCTGCCTGGATGCAGCCTTGTGCAGTGTGCTTTAGGCAGCCCTGCCTTGGTGGGGCGGGGTTGGACTTGATGATCTCTTGATGTACTTTCCAACTCTGATGCTTCTGTGATTCCTCTGTAACTTCCTCAGAAATGGTGGGATGGGTGCTGTTGTTTTAGAAGGAAAAAAGGAAAAAAAAAAGGGTTTGGTGATGAATTCTTAGTCACTGTTGCGGACTTCAAATTTGTATTTTAAAGAGTTGGTTGTGTACATAACACATCAAGTATCTGCTGAGTTGGCATATCAGCAACATTGTAGTAGGTATTTACCATTGGTATCTGCTGGGTGGAGCTGAAGAACTTCGTGTTATCCGTGACTATTTTTCTCTGAACTTCAGTTTAACTTGATAGAGATTATCCTGTTTGTGGTGCGATGGAGTGAATTGTCTCCAGAGCTCCACAGGAGCAGTAGAGACTTTCTGATAGATATAGTGCCTCTTCTTTTCAGAGAAAAGGCACAATACTTGCCTTTATGTGGTTGGGAAGAACAAACCTGAACATAAAGACATGCGAACCTCTCAACTGAACACCCCGTGAGGAAGTACATATAGTACATACATATATTATGAGAACTAAAGGTGTGAAAAACAAGTTACACTTGCCACTAGACAGCTTTATAAAGGCATGTTTATACCTTTACTAAAGCTCCAGGTTGCTTTTGTTGTCAGTCCTTGAGATAGTGGGGCTGACACTGATAATTCGCCTTTCTTGACAAGCATTTCTGACCTCCATTCAGTTGTTAGCTATTAGGTTTGTTTTTATTTTCATACAGTTTCACAAATGAGAAACTAAGAAGAACATATTTAAAGGAAAAAAAAATCACTACTGTAGATAAATTGGAAAGGAAGACAGTATTTTCACCTGTTAGTACTCTAAGCATCACTGCCAATGCATCTGATTGCACAGAAACAACAGTAGCAAAGCATCCCCTAAGGAAGGATGAACCAGAAGCCAGGGGATTGCTGGTCCTGTCAGGTCTTGGTTTATAATTACGGGTATTAATTCCACTCTTACCACTGTTCAAGCTACTACTGCAATCTTCTTTTCTCTGCCTCTGATGCTACCACCTGCCTTATGTATAGGCTCCCAAAAGTCAATAGAGAAGGAGTACCCACACATCTTGTCTACCTTGAATGTGTTTATTAAGGTGACTGGGCTGTCTCCAGAAAAGGAGAGCTTTAAGGTAATTAGAGTCACAAAGTCTAGCTTCAGGGCAGCTGACAAATGGGAAATAAATCTTGCAGTGCTTGAAGCAGATCCAGTCTCTAGATCTAAGAGCCACTTTTGTTACACCTCCATTATGATTATTATTACTTCTAACTTGCTTTACCAGGAACACTGGCTTCTTCTCCAGCCAGGAGCAAAACCACTTCATCTCTGTCTGGAAGCAAGGGCGTCAAGTCTGGACAGCTTTCAGCCACCACTGGTGACCATGCAAAGGGCAGCAGCTGCTGGCTGGTTTTTATTATGTTTCCCTCCCTTAGCTTGTATCGAGACTGAGTCTCCCCTCTTCTATCTTAAAACCATGACCCCTTGTCCTGTCACAACAGAGCCTTCTAATATGTTTATCCTTCTCTTTCTTAGAAACCCCCTTTAAAAACTAAAATGCTGCAATGAGGTGTCCTTGGAGCCTTCTTTAGGCTTATCAACCCCAACTCTCTCAGCTTGAATTTATAGCAGAGGTTCTTCATCCTTTGGGTCATTTTTGTGGCCTCCTCTGGACCAGGTCCAGGAGGTCAATGTCTTTCTTGTACTGATCCAGGCTGTTAGTGTTGATACACCTTGTTAGTGAACCAGGATTGCTGGGAACAGTGCCTGAAGGCATTCCTCCTTTTACACTTAACCTCTGAATGTGCTGAAACCTCAGCAGCAAGCGGGGCATGATGGAAGAGCTGAAAATCAGTCTCAGTGTGCAGCATTTGCATTTATTTCCATTGCTTAGCCAAAGCAGCCAGGAGACTCTGTCAGGAGCCTAGAGTAATTCAGATAAGCCACAGTTCATCCTGATACATGATTTGATTAGGAACCCCAAACTGCAACCTCTTCCCTCAAGAGTGGGAATTAAAAATGGATATGGAGAAGAGCACAGTACTGCTGCCAGTGGCTTCTGCCGTAACTCCCTGTGGGACTTGGTTAAAAACACATGTCTCCTGAGGCAGCATGTGTCATGGGGCTCCCTCATTGCCCCAGCCACTGTGGTGAGAGGTTTCCAGTTGTCTTTGGTTCCACTGAAACATGCAGCTCCCTGGTGAGTTTGCTCTGACCCAGGGTATTAAAGAGCAAGATGAAGAGAGCATGAAGCAATAGTTCCCCAAGGACCGCAGTGGCTGGGTTTGCAAACCCAGTGGCTGCAGTCAAAGAATCCTGACCTTTGCATCCAATTCTCTATTGAATGTATCCTCAATATTTATTTCAGGCTCACCGCACAGAAAATGGCCAGCTTTGTTCAGCAGATCCACAGCCTGCTCAGTTTAGCTGTGTTAGCACAACAGAGTAAAACTCCTTCCCTGCACTTTCCCAGATTTCTTTTAGAAGTCATTTCATATTACTGTGGAGGTAACATGATGTTCCGTCACTATTTTAGGTCTGAGTTCATTAGCTGAAGTTTCCCAAATGTCATTTTTCTCTTCTGAGATCTTCAAATATTATTAACCTTTTCTTTGTTAAAACTTTCTTTTGATTTTTTAGTGTTAGATCTGTTTCTTTTTCTTTTTTTTGAAAGAGATAACCACAGACCTTTAGAAGAGATTAATTTACATATGGAGATAGGTGCTTTTATGGAGAAGGGGCTTATTAAGTAACTCTGATTAGGAACCTAAAATAATCAATCTGTCGAACCCTAAAAAGTTACAGGAATGGCACAAAAGATTCTTGGCAGAATTGCGGTTGTCAGGCCATGCATTTTTTATATCCAATTGTGAACAAAGTGGCAATTTTATCCTTAAATTCTGGAGGATTTCCAGCAGGAGCAAACCAGGATTACTTAGATGGGCACCTTGCCACACTGTAGCTCACCAAAACCCAGAAAAAGATGAAAGTGAATGTTTCTGGAAGAATGTTTCTTTGAGGACCTGAAAAGCTTTCTTTTTGCTCAGGAAAACTGTCATCCTGGCTGTGCTTTGATAGCTGTGCCTTTCTCCCTAACTTGTGCCTTGGTAATAGTGGGAAAATAATTAAATACTTGCTGTGCCAAAAATGTGGATCTGTTCTGTAGCACCTTCAGATAATCCTGCCTAGAAGTTTCCCTTTTAAAACTCAGCTTGACTGTAGTTATTCCACATTTGAACTGATAAATGCTGAAAGCTCCTTTCTGTTGTGACTTCTCCCCAACCTTAGCAAAGGACAGAATTACTGAAGAAAGAAATAGAAGAAGAAAGGCCAGCTCAGCAGCACCCAAAGGAGAGAGAGAAATACCATCCCAAATGCAGATGTGTTAAAAGCGGGTGCCAGACCCCCCTAAGTGCCTGTCTGTTCTAGAGGCCCATAGAAGAGAGTGCCTGTGCTCACTTCTTGAGGGATGCCTGGGATAACACAGTGAAGATCGCCTCCTAATGCCTCAATGTCACTGTGCACTGAAGAATGACATTTTATATCACAGCACCAAAAAAATGTGCTGATATGGAATATGTTGTTTGGGGCAGTATTCCTGCAAATATGCAGCTCTTTTTAAAATGGTGGTAAATTCCTGGCCTGAGCAATGTTGAGTGGCAGGGTGGTCTGTGGGTTAGCTTGTCATTGCATAAACAAGTATTTCCTTTTATTGATTATCTTTTTTATTTAGTAATACTTGCTCTTGAATTATAAACATGTGGTTCAGGAATGCATTTGGTTTTTTGCATTGTTGTTCTTTAAACAATGATACTTGCCATGTGCCCTTTTATTCACTCATTGTGATAAGTTTGGATTGGAAGAGATGTCCAAAATCATCTGGTTGCAACACCCCCTGCCGTGGGCAGGGACACCTCTCACTAGCCAGATTGCCCAGAGCCCCATCCAACCTGGCCCTGAACAGTGCTTACCTTTGAAATATCTTCACCTGTTGGAGAGCAGTGTAGGAGAAATGGACGTGGGGGTGCTGACGGACAGCAGAATGACCATGAGCCAGCAATGTGCCCTTGTGGGCAAGAAGGCCAACGGCATCGTGGAGTGATTCAGAAGGAGGGTGGTTAGCAAATTGAGAGAGGTTCTCCTCCCCCTCTACTCTGCCCTGGTGAGACCTCATCTGGAGAATAGTTTCCAGTTCTGGGCCCCTCAGTTCAAGAAGGACACAGAGCTGCTGGAGAGAGTTCAGCACAGAGCCATCAAGATGGTGAAGGGAGTTGAACATCTCCCTGATGAGAAAAGGCTGAGGAAGCTAGGTCTCTATCTTAGAGAAAAGGAGACTGAGGAGTGACCTAATTAATGTTTATAAATATGTGAAGGGTGGGTGTCAGGAACATGGAGCCAGACTCTTCTCAATGTCATCTAGTGATAGGACAAGGGACAATGGGTGTAAGCTGGAACACAGGAGGTTCCACATAAATATGAGAAGGAGCTTCTTAACAGTGAGGGTGACAGAGCGCTGGAATGGGCTGTCCCGGGGGGTTGTGGAGTCTCCTTCTTTGAAGACATTTAAAACCCCCCTGTATGTGTTCCTGTGCGCCTTCATCTAGGTGATCCTGCTTTGTCAGGGGGATTGGACTAGATGATCGTTTGATGTCTCTTCCACTCCCTAATGTTCTGTGATTCTGTCATCTTCTTTGGGGAACTGCTTCCATACACCCCATCATTATACCCCCAGTATGTGAACCTTGTCTTGTTTTGTAGAGTGCTGGGTAGCCTAGCTTTTGTTAGCCTAAGCAAGGTATGGCCATTGATTATTATGGTATTAAAAATAATGGTTTTTAAAAATAGTAAGTTATTGACTAGTTTCTAAACCACTGTCCTTGCAAAAGTGGCATTGTGGTGTGGGAGCAGGTCCACAGAAGGGCAGCAAGGCTGCTGAAGTGTCTGGAGAACAAGTCTTGTGAGAAACTGTGAGGGAACTGGAACTATTTAGTCTGAAGAAAAGGAGGCTGAGACGAGACCTTAGTACTGTCTACAACTACCTGAAAGGAACGTGTGGGGAGGTGGGTGTTGGTCTCTTTTCACAAGTAACAAGTGATAGGACAAGAGGAAATGGTCTTTAATTGTGCCGGGGAAGGTTTAGGTCAGACATTAGGAAAAACTTCATTGAAAGGCTCATCAGGCCTTGGAACAGGCTGCCCAGGGAGTTGGCTGAATTGCTATCCCTGGATGTGTTTAAACGTTGTGTAGTTTAGGGACAAGGTTTAGTGGTGGCTTTCGTAGAGTTAGGTTAACGGCTGGGCTCAATGGTGTTGAAGATCTTTTACAACCTAAATAACTCTGTGGTTCTATGATTCTATGCAAAAGGATTTTAAGCAAAGGTTAAGCTAAAGTAGTGATTGAGCTGTTGGTGACAAGGGCAGCTCTCTGTCCTGTGTCTCTGGATTTAGAACACTGCAAGGCAGGCAAGCAGTTTGGGTTGTAACCTTCAATGTGAACAAGTTTTGTATATATGAGCACTGAATGTTATGAGCTGTGAGGTTGATTACCCGCCTTTTAGATTCTTTGCTTTCTTTTGTATTGGTACAATGAAGTAACTACTTAGTCTCAAGTTTTGCAGTTTCACTGTTGGCACTTGTTCCCAGGGCTGCTTTGCTGATCATGTGTTATGTTATCTTGGAGCCCTTGAATGTTCCCTCACTGAAAAATGATTATTTGCACCTTTTTTTGATTTATGATAGTAACGTAGAGTTGTTTACACCTTCTTGGGGAAGGAGCATTTTAATACATGAGTGTGATAATTACTGATGCTTAGACTCCCAAATGTAGTGGAGAAGGCAAATTTGGCTCTATGCTGATTTACCAATATACCAGCTCTGGTGCTGCTGTTCAGCCCTTTCCTCTACCCAGGGTGAGCCTCTGTGCTCACGCATAACATCATTTCTTCCCCCTTCAGCCTTGTCTTCCCTCATACTCACCCAGTCCCAGTCTGAGAGAGGATATAGCTTCATCTCCCCTTACTGCATGTGCCAGGGTGCACTTATCCCGTGGCCCTCCTCTGCGTTCCTGATGTGTTTTGAGGATTTGCAAGGATGAGGAAGGGAGGAATAGCAGAAGGTCAGGATTGCCACTCAAGGGATGAAGAGGCATGGAGCTTTCTGCTGACTTTTTCTGTTTCCCTGTCCTCACATTGGAGACTGATGTGTGGGGTCCTAAGCTCATACTAGCTTCTTCTGTTAGAGGGAACTTGCCAGCAAAGCAGGTAGCTTGTTAGGATGCTGTTTCCACAGGCAGGACTGATGTTCATGTGAGGTCAGGGGCTGCTCTGCATCACTTCAGGACTGGCCGCAGCCAAGAAATGTTTGGGTTTCTTTGCAGTTGGTTGTGTATGTATTTATTTAAGTGTCCCTAATTGCCTGAATATGTAGTAATAATATAAAACAATCACTACAAAGACCTTCTTTTGGAATAAGCCCAGATAGAAGGAATATTTTGCCTTGTGATTTGAGTCCAATGTCCCAAATTTCAAGTGCATTCACTAGTGCAAGGCTATTTAGTTTGCATTTGGGGCTGCAAGTGTAAATAAGGTGTTCAACATAAGTAATGAGAGCTGGCTGTTGTTAGGGTACCCTGAACTGTTACCATTTGTCCTTTGGAGACCTAGAGGAAAGGCTTTTCCCCTCTACCTTTTGCAGCAGTTTGTGGGTGCCTTGCTTCTTTCTACCATAAGCTAGTTGCAGGGAAGGAGGGTGAGGAGGTGGCCAGTATCACCTTGTCTCTCAGCCTGGGAAGGTGACAGAAATATTTTTCCATTTTTGTCTATAAAGCTGGCAAACTAGCTGCTGAAATAGGTCACTTCACTTGCAGCATTCCAGTTGTTACAGGTTTTTAAACTCTATCTTAGAAGTAATTATAGGGAAACTTTTATGTGTTTAATCCCCCTTGACTAGACATTTAACTGTTACAGGTTTGGAAACAAACACTTGGATATTTTTTCCAATGTTTTACAGATTGGGAAAGAAAAGTTCCACAAGTCCCAGCACTGGAGTTACTGCAATAATGTTGCTATGCTGATTGGAGAAGATAAACCTGGAATAGGAGGTGAACCATTGCTTGGTCAGAAGCTCAAACCTAAATACAGTGTGTTTCCTGAAGGGATGGGAAGAGATGCTCCTGCTTGGATAGCATTTGACAAGCAGGTATGTCAAAATCTCTGTTTTTTATTCATAGCTGCAATATGGAAAGGGCAGTATAGAGGTGAAATTCTATGTGTTGTTTCAGAATGTTATTTTGTGCATGCAGAAAAGTTCCTAGATAGACCAAAAGCGTAGTAGCACCTGTTTTTCCATCGTATTGGTATATTTACCAATTAAGATAGAAATATATCATGCCTTACAGGAGCCTGTAGAAATATTTCTGTATTGGAGTACTAAATGTACAGGATGTACTAAAAGGAGTGGCTGACTTTATTTTTTTTGTGAAAATGATGACAGAAAAGGGATTATTTGGCCACCTAGTAAGAATGAATGTAAGGGAAGGCCCAGTCCAGGAGCAAATGTGCATGGGCACTTGTGAACTGTTGACTTCAGTGGAGTGCTGTGGGCTTGGAGTTTACTTACACCACTGTGTGTGCTTGCTTAAAGTCCTGCTGGCTTTTGTTTGATCTGTTCATATGTAATGTAGGTAGTTTGTGTTCATTATACACATGAATTTCAGATTAAGCTATTTATTTTGCAAGAATGTGGTGATACTTTTAAAGTTACAGTGTTATCAAAGAACTGAATTATGCGATTATATGAATCTTGTAGCACGCCGCCAATGCTTTCCACGTTTAAATTTACATTAAATTCATCTCAGTGATGTTTTGTAAGCCAAAAGCTTACAATCAGGGATGGAAAATGATCCAGAAAAAGAAATCATTCAGCCTACTACAGAAATGTTGCATGTCTAAATGGTTATGGTATTTAAGTATTGGCTAATCTCATAATTTTTGCTGTAAAAGAAAAGTTGTGCAGGTAGTTGCAGTACACATTCACGTCTTTGGCAGACCAGAACTCCTACAAGGTAATGTAAGGCTTGAACAGATACTGTAACTTTGGTTAGCATTGCTTCTGAAATCCCTCATATTGCTCACAGAGTTTTCAGCAACGTGCTCAAGCGTGGATTGGTCTAATGTGCCAAAGTATTAAGGCTTCAGCCAGCCCTGCTCTTGATTTATCCACACCCTCCTTTTGATGAAGAGATGTGCATTGACTTCTCAGGGCCGTGTACAAGTCGGCAGGACTTGGACCCAATTTAGAGGAATGGATTGCCCAGGGAGGTGGTGATGTCACCGTCCCTGGATGTGTTTAAGGAGTGAGTGGACGCGACGCTTAGGGATCTGGTCTAGCAGTTAGATAATAGGACAAAGGTTGGACTCGATGACCCTGGAGGTCCTTTCCAGCCATGATGATTCTGTGAGGGGAAGATTTTGCAAAGAAACAGGTTATGCATTGAAATGGATTCACATTGACTCTGTAGGACTGTGCCTGAAATGCTCTAAAGTCTAATAGTGGTAATCCCACTGAAAAACAGTCAGAAGCTACCCAGGGATCCATAGTCAATCATCAAGATTTATCTGTAAGTCATGAAGTGCTGCAGTATTCCCTCTCAAGGTAAGGCAACAAAGCTCATTGCCCAAACCTGTGAGGATACTCATTACCAGTGGAAGACAAGTCATAAACTCCTTCCCACTTGCTAGAGGAATGGACACAGAAAATCATACTTTAAGAATGAGAAAGAGGTAAACATAGTCACAGAATCACAGAACATTAGGGATTGGAAGGGACTTCAAAAGAAAATGGCCAAGACAGGAGACTTTATGAAGCTATTTCTGTAGTTGAAGCCAAACCCTGGCTGTGTACATTATACGTGGTGCAAGAAACAAGGGCATGAGCAAAATTTTGACAAGTCAGTTGATGGAATAAGATTGGATTTCCACAAAGCATTGAGAACAAATGAGTTTTTGGATGAGCTTGCAGAACAGCCTGATCTTTAAACGCCCTGTCAGGATGCCAAGCTGGAATGATCACCCACTGCAAAACAACTTTCCAGGACATGGCACTAAAGACACAGAGAAGAAAATCGTTCCAAAAAGATTTTCATTAATTTTACCAGAATAAAGGTAATAATCCATGACATCAATGTTTCTTTCTTTACTAGCTTGTTAAAACCACTATATTCTCCCTTATAAAAATCTTCCAGTTACAGGCTGATGGAGATCAGTTCAGGTTTTCTTTGGAACCATCAAATTAATAATTAACCTACCCTAGCTGCTAAGTTACCTTGACAACAAAGAGTTACTAAGATGAGATTTCCCAAGGGAGAGCAAGTCAGATTTCCAGAGTGTGGTGTTAATCAAACTACTTGTGAGCAGTGCGAGGATTTGGTGCCTGTGGTGGATTCATGCAGCCTGACACAGAGCTGGGAGCTACCACAGCCTCTAGCAATGAAGGGAATCAGCAGTTTGCTTCTGTGCAGCTGAAGGTCAAAGCAAGTTTGTTGGGGTTTTTTTTAAGCAAGAAAAAGGAAAGAGCAGATTGGAAGTACCTGACCTGCAAGACCATTAATAACATGACAGTCACACTTGGAAATGATTATGAGCTGTGTGGCCATGAGGCATTACGTAAGATGTTTGGGCAAAGCCTATGAAGAATATACAGCAATGGAAGGCTTCAGACATCACTGCACAGGCTAAAAGCATCCTAGAGCAAATCTGTAGAACATTAAAGTCAACAAAAGATGTGCTATGAGCAGCTAATTTGAGAGATCTCATACACACACCCTTCACCTTCCATGATATTCCATTCCAGTGTGGCTGGACTGGTCAGTTACAGAATCAACTACAAAAAGGTGAACTTTGTACTTCTGCAATTCTTTATCATAGAACCATTCAGGTTGGAAAAGACCCTTGGGATTCAACTACCAGCCCAACCATACAAAGTTCACTCTTAAACCCTATCCCCCAACACCACATCTAAACAACCTTTAAATATATCCAGGGGTGGTGACTCAACCTCCTCCCTGGGCAGCCTGTTCCAATGATTGACCACTCTTTATGTGAAAAAACTTTTCTTAATGTCCAGTCTAAACCTACTCTGCTGCCCGTCGAAGCCCTTCCCTCCTATTCTATCTGTAACCACCTATGAGAAGAGACTAGCACCCACCTCTCTACAATGTCCTTTCAGGTAGTTGTAGAGAGCAATGAGGCCTCCCCTCAGCCTTCTCTTTTTCAAACTAACCAGCCCCAGCTCCTTCAATTACTCTTCATAATATTTATTCTCCAGGCCCTTCACCAGCATTGTTGCCCTCCTCTGTACCCACCCCAGCACCTTGATCTGTCTCTTGTATTTATACACCTTTCTTCTTTCTAGGTTTGTCAAGAAGGAACTGATGGACAACAGTGACTGTTGTTTTCTGTCAAAGCCAGTTTCTAGGGTGGTATAATATTTCTGCAAGATAGAAAAAACCGAGAATGTTTTGCTACTTCAAACTCACATTTGGGATTCAGGGTCCTTCCTAAATGGTCCTTCTCAGTGAAATTTACTACCGGGGCATGAGGCTGTTAATGCCAATAAAGCAGTTTCTGTTCTAGTATATCAGATCTTGCCCAGAGAAGACTGGCAAAGCCCTCCAAATGAGTCAATTAGACGACGCACAAAGCACTACAGACAGCCACCCTAAAAATCCTGCTGTCCTGTAGGAGTGTTCCCCAGTGAGCGATGCGTTGGTGCCGGACAGGTAATTTTTGCATCACACTGGAAATTGCTTTGATCCTCTGAAACAAGGGGCCTTTATTATTGCTTACAGCATAGCTCAGGGTTAATAAAAAAGATCAAAAGTGCCTTTGCTTTCCAAGCCAAGACAGACACAGACTTTCCCCCGTGGCTGCGACTGGCATTTCCCAAACTGTGTAACCTCTCTGACAAAACCTGAGTCAGCAGAAGTTCTCTTCAAGGAGGAAATGTCCATATCCCTTCCTCAGAGCATTTCAGTTTCTACTGCTACAACTTTTTAGTAGTGCCCACATAAGTAAAACAAATGCCTCCATCCATTTTCCTTTGAAAATTCTGCCCTACCCACTGCTCTGCCTGAGAATCTCCTTATTCTGGTTTTCTAGAAGTCTCACACCTTGTTCTTCACAAGCTCTTACAAGTCAGCACCTGAGATCTCTTTGGAAGGATCCCTCAACTTACAGCACCATCCTGACCAGGCTACAGCAGCCCAGACTGCCAACAATCCCCTCCCCAAAGCCTAACCAACCCTTTCTAGGCAGCAATGTAACAGAGATTCTTAACTGTGGTAGCATAAAACAACAGATGCTTCTTCAGGCGTAAGACATCACAGCTAAGGAATGCTGCTAGCTGCTGGAGAAGCACCAGGTGCCATGGAGACGAGATAACCGAGAATGTTACAAGAGACAAGGATGGGGCACCTGGGCGCAGGACAGGGGAAACTCTGCCCGCTTGCCAACTGGACCTGAGGAAGAACCAGTTGGAAAGCCAGCTAAAAGGCATGACTGTCTCATGAGCAAGATAGCCCTACTCACTATAACTTGTGAGATCACGTGTAGGGAAAGAGAGATCATATGTAAGGGAAAGCTTAAGAACTAATAAACAGCTTCTGCTTGATTCCTATTGAATCGTGTAGAGTCCGCTGTATTTTTGCCTCACTTAACAGCGTTTAAAGTAAACCAGAAGCACAGGGAGTTTCTCCTGAAAGTCCAGGATCTGTGTTTCTAAATTATTGTACTCTCCTTAGAAATAACTCCTAAAATTACGTTTCAAGCGCTGCAAGGAAATTCTGACATCTGTGATAAATTGCCGAGAATTCTTGAAACGTTGCTTACATCAGATTCATATGTGTTACCCAAATCTGGAATTTGGACTTCAGTTCACACAAAATTATCAGCTACTAGAGACAAGACAGATCAAGCACATAAGCTGGATTCAGTCCATATAGCTAAACATGAAATCCTCAGTATCTCAGAGGTCTGTTTTCCTCCCGGATTAACTCTTTGACAGTGGATTTCTAAAGGGCACAAATACAATCAGCAAGCAGGAACACCGTAGGACTACAGTAGCAAAACTTGTCATGTGCAGATTTATCTGCTCTCGTTTCATTCTTCCTCTGAGGTCAGACAGACACAGAAAACTCACGTCAAGTTACTAAGAGGAACTACTTTCCTGCCAGGTACAGCGACTGACCTGTAGCATCTGAAGATACCCTTCTTGTGGGTCGCACAGCAGTGATGATATTCGGTGATTGTTCCTCATGCACCTCTGGTTGTTGTCCCTCAAGAGGGGGAAAATTTGCCGGATAACAGTCATCCTCCCCAGCGCACTGTGTACCAACTCTAGTATCTCATTATCGGTGATTTCCTGTGAAGGGAGATGCAGGTCTTTTAAAAACATGTATTTGTCCAGGTATTTTATATAGCCCTTTCATTACTGGAGAGTTTTTGTTTCAGGAGACAACAGAAGAAGAAAGTTAAGGATGCATGTGCTTGACCCAAGCCAAACACTCTTATTTTAACAACAGGAATGAGGGGGGTTTTTTTATGTATCAGCTGAAACAAACCAGCTCTAAGTCAGGTACCATTTATCTTGGCATCAAGATGGTCTCAACAAGTTTCTAATTAAAAACCAAGAGCCTTCAAACAAAACTAGTATAGAAAGAGTTTCAGTTTAACTGAAGAGAACCTCACTACATCCCAGAGCAATATGACAAACGATAAGGGAAATACCTTTAGAAAATAAGGCCCTTACATGTGAGCAACGTCAACAAGAAAGCAAGTTTCCCCAGAGGGGCTGGAGACCATTTCTGCAGACTAACCCTGGAAATGACTCAAGGAGACCTTTTGAGATTATCTGCATTAGGAAATGCAGAAACTAGGTGAAACCACACAGAAGGGATTGACTTGCATTTAGGAACACAAGTTTCTGCAGGAAGAATAGTTTTGGGGAAGACCTAAGGACAGGCTGCTCTTCTTTCCATGCTCTGCACTGTCTAAAGCTTCTTTGCAGATCTTCCCATGTCCCAGCCTTCTAATCTGTCCTGGGACAACATGCATCCCCTGCCCTTCTACTGCAAATGAAGCAGACAAAACTACAAGCTCAATCCCCCGACCCTACAACAAAAAACCAGCATAAAACCTCTCTATTTTTACCCCAAGATAAATAGTTTGAAAATCATGGGTTTAGCTGAACCTGGAATCATATCAGCAGTACAGCTCGTGATGGTTATCCCCTAGCAGGAGCTCCCTGAGAGAAGGATAAGCAGTGGCACCTCTGACTCCAATGCTTCCCACAGGCAAAGCGAGAATAATTCAGTGGTGCTTCACTTTGTTGCTGCAGAGCCAACATTTTGCGATGTGGCATCAGCAGAAGTGATCCTGGCCCTGTATTTTTAACACTCAAAACCTCCCAAGCCTATATTTTACTTTCTTGCCATTTTCTCTATCAAGCTGTGAGCAAAATGACCACGGTGTTATTATAATTACTTGTTCCACTTGACTAGTACTGTGGCGTTGGCCCAATTTAGCTCTTCTTTGTCCATTTCCCATCGTGTTTCAGGAACACGAATTTTTAACTTTGCAGAAGGTGAAACTCCTTGCACTAAACCCAGACCAACCAGGATGGCATGAAAATGGAAAATAAATACATTCTTAGAGAAGCCAAAGGCTTTGAGGCTTAATAGAAAGATGTTGGGTGGCACCTGTAGCCTTGAAGGGAGATGTGGAAGGAAACCCACAAGCTCTGAAGATGCCTTGGATTTCTCTCCTGCAGGGCTGAGGGGTGTTGAAGCCACACAACAGTGTGTTTAAGCTGTGGTCTAAGGAAGAGATTATTTTATGGGATAACTTTAACTCATAACCTCTTGGCTGCATCCTCTTGCAGGGAAACTCAGACTGAGAAGCTGGAAACAGGACTAACAATAGAAAAATGGGTCACAAATCATCCAAATGTTCACTTCACCTCATGCCACATACATGCTGTGCCCTCCCCAAGTGACGCGCAGCCCTTCAAAGATGTCTCATAACCCATGGCAAAATGCTTGATCTGTAAGCCTATACAAGCACTGCTTCCTTCCACTTCCAGAAGTGGAGATCAATTCTTTTAGACACATAAATCCAGGTTCTTCCCACTTAGCCATAGGCACCAAGTGAGTCCTGGACATAAAACCTCAGTTACTGCACAGTCAAAGAAGAAAAACAGGAGCCTCTGAAGATTCTTAAAGGTCTTTTTCTACCTGAATGATTCCATGAAATTCAGAATCTAAATTGGGCTAAACCTGAAACCAAGTGGCACCTTTGTCTGTGTGGACAGCTAACTGCATCCTTCAGTGCCTCAGATCAGTACATAACACCAAGCGGAGCAAAGCTCCTTTACTCATTTTTTTTAGCTGATAGACCAACAACTGGCAGAAACAAGGTACCTTTTCAGAAACGCAAAAGCATAAGATAAAAACAAACCCCAAACTCAAAGCACTCTTGTTGGAAGAGCTGAGAATGTCTGCAGTTCTGAGCTGGTGCTCTATAAAAGATCTACGGATCTTTTCATGCCAGTTCAGCCTCATGCACCATCACAGGGCACCTTGGGCAGGTCCACAAGCAGGAAATGCATGGCCAAGTGCCTGAACCGTAGGGCAGAGCATCAGCATCCCACAGTGGAGCACCCTGACTGTGGCTTCCCTAACCAGGTAACTGCACCCCTTGTTCTCTCTTTTGGCACAGGAAGACCCTGCAAACGCCTTTCCAGAACGCTCATGTTCCTGGCTGAACAGCAGATGAAACCTGAAGTGTCACACACAGAAAGGTCCCTTGAGCTCCAACTAAGACAAATATGGGGGGAAAAAAGCAAAGAAATAAGTCAAAAAGAAGGAAAAAGCAAAGACATGATTGGATCTTGCTTTCACATCCATGAGAATAACAGCACAGATCCAAAAATCAGCTCTAAGTAAATAGCACTCCTACCATGTGTGAGTGGTGCTGACTAAGGAGAGCTGATTGGCTCCAAAATTCTTTCCACATGCCCAGTTTTTGGCTTTAAGGTGCCAACGGGTGCATTCTTCCTTAAGATGGATGGTGGCTTCTGCTTGTTTCAGGAGTATGATCTCAGGAAGAGCCAAACCATTGTTTGTCACCTGTAACAGCAGTTTGCACTCACACCTGCAAATACTGGATTTCTTGGCTGAGAATGGAGGGAGAGCACTTTACCCAGGGATCAAAGATGTTTGAATACCTATAAGGTCTATCCTGGATTTTTCTTTAACTAAGGGAAACCATCTGGCTATTCCAAACATTTCAGGGAGCCCTCGACACTTAGTCCTTTGACCACCATGCTTTTCCGTTCCTGGGGCACACTGATGGCAGAGGTTGCCCTTAGAGAATTGGTGGCATACGTTTCTCTTATGATTCACACATAAATATTTGTCTTTTGGAGGATTCATTTATCTATGTATCTGCACACAAAGAAACCCTCATTAGTTTGTAATTCCTAGCCACATTGCTCAGGGCAACGTTTCAGTCTGCTCCGGTTGTGCTCAACTATCACAACACAAATTGCACAATGAGACAATTATGTTTCACATCATAATCCCTATTTTTTTCCTAGAGGTAATGATGGAAAGTTATAAATTGTAATGGCATTAACAATGGAAAGAATGAAGAGAGGATTCCAGAAAGCACATGCTTGAGAAAACAACGGGATTAAAATGAATGGGAAAGAGGATGCTCATGGAGACAAGCAGCAGATTTATGTGGAATTCCTGCAGAAGGATCAATAGTGCTGGGCTTTTCTGTGTACATCTATACAGGGACCCTTGCTGCAAATCCAGAAAGCATCCCTCAATTAGCTATTTGTTCAAATGTTCACAATTTTTGCCCTGCAGGTAAGATTTATTCAACCTAACATGGCCAGCACCACTGCATCCCATGTGAACAGCCACTCAGTTATATAAAAAGGCTAATCCTATAAGGCAAGGGCATAACTCAGGTTTTCAGAGCACAGAAATACTCTAAGACAAGCCTGCATGACCACCTGCCCAGCTGCCATCCTCTCTGTCCTGTCACATATCCAACACCACCCCATTTCTCTTCCTCTTATCTGAGGATCCTAAAAATGTCTACAGCACTGTGGTTATAATTTAATTAAATTTGCTCTACAGATGTCGGTGAACAGGATGCTGGTGCACACGTAATGGTTTCACATCTACATATAAAACATGATACCTTCTCAGGTGGTGAAAATAATGAAATAAATAAAAACTCTACAGCCTCAATGACAACAGACAAAAGGAGAGAAGCAACATTTCTTTGGGCAAGTAACAAATGCAGAGTACGTGGAATAAAACTGGAGTAAATTGTAAATGTATATCGTTAACTTCTGCACTGAAATGCATCAATCATTCACTAAATCCTAACTATTTTCCCACAGTGTGTTACTTCTATTTGTTTTAGTAACAAAGTTTTTCTTCCAGTCTGGGTAGTTTTGTATAATTTTGAAAGATCTTCCAAATTCTTGTCCAACTGCACTCATAAAGCTCTCCCTAAAGTTTGTGTTCCATAAAGGCAAACAACAAACAACAAGGGAAGGGGAGAGGCAAAAGATTTATTAACTTCTTGTTACCAGAGTAAACACAAGTGTCGTTACACAAATTGATGCTTTAATTAAAAAAACAAATAAGCTTCTGGCACTTGCACATGGAGAGAGAGACTGAGCAGAATTCCAGGCTGCCAGACAGTCTTGGGTCTCCTACCCTAGTAAAAATGAAGCCGTAACATAATTTCTAGGAAAAAAGGATTTTCCAAACAAAAGAACAAACACTGAGTTCATAAAGGATCTTTCTTCCAAAGTCATCTTTTCCCCAAGGCTACTCCAGAAGCCCTTGACTAGGAAAACACTATTCATCCTGCATTATCTAACACCTTCCTACATGCTACCCTTGGGGAAAAAGCAGTTCGCTGAGATAGAAGAGTAATTATCAGATAAAATCTATTTTCTGCACATTTTTCTCAGCCTTTGAAAAATACTTTTGAGAGGAAAATACAGAAAAAGTGCCCAGATAGCAGCTGAGAAGCCCTCTAGGTCTCAAAACAAGAAGATGAGTAACTACAGAGATACTGGGCAGGTCTGACATTGTCAAAGGAAGGAAAACAACTGTTGGAAGAAGCAATGGAGCTGCAGGATAAGAAACATGTCACACCAGGAGAGAGATGGTGAGATGGAAGAAAGTAAACAAGAAAGTTGTTCTTAGGAAGAAATCCCTCCCTATGTGGGTGCCAAGGCCATAGAACACGTTACCCAGGGAGGTTGTGGTTGCTCCATCCCTGGAAGTGTCCAAGGCCAGACTAGATGGGGTTCTGGGCATCCTGGCCTGGTGAGAGATATCATTGCCAACGGCAGTGGGGTTTGAACTATATGATGTTTAAGGTCCCTTCCAACCTAAACAAATCGAGGATTCTGTGATCCCCATTCTTTATCATATTTAGATCACAAGCCATTCCCCAAACTTCATCTAATCTTTACTGCAGAAGATTAAATTCTATTCCTCTGTCTCTCCAGAGTGAACAGGTGATTATATCCTCCTTTAAATTACATCTTTTCTCCTGCCACACCCTTGCTCCACTTTATGAGTGACACAGGAGCAAACCTAATTCTCTCAGCCTTTCCTCATGGGTCACATTTCCCTGAGCTTTCAGCATCCTGGGTGCCCTCCTCTGGATTTTCATTATTCTTCTGCTTTCTCCTGTTTGGTTTTAGGGTCTTGCTGTTGCATCAAGGCCAAGCTGAGCTCAAGCAGAGCAAAATAATTGCCTTCCTTATCTTACAAAGGATGTCTCCCTACTTGAGGAACTAGATTTTGCAAGATCACAACAGTATTGATTGAAACAGTCTTTGTTATCCACAAGGATTCCAAGATGCTCCTGCAGATAGTCACCGGCTCTACTTCATTTTGCAGGCAAACCCAAAGTACTCAGCACTTCCCTATGTCAAATGCCATCTGGTGGAGTTCTTCAGATTCATCTAAATAAACTGCTAACTACTGCAATGCTTTCAACAGTCTGATTTCTATACAGCCAGCATCATGTAAGTCAGTGAAAACATTAAACCCTCATTTTTTCATTAAGTAATCACTTATACTTGTCCTGGTGCTTTTGATGACCCTTGGTATGAGTCATTGTGCACCTCAGCCTTGTTTTACAATCATTTCGTATAGCACACCCTTATACTCCTCCCTAGCCCCTTTATTTCAACTGATTTTTCTTTAGCATTCCTGTCCACTTTCAAGTTCTGCAGGTACTGTTGTCCTCTCTTCATCCCTACCTGTCCTTCACGATCATTCGTCTCCAGTGCTTTGTCCTACCAAGTCTTACAACTTTCGATTAGTCTTCTGAATTGCCAAAAAAATTTGTTGGAAGAGGAATGAAAGGAAGGACGTGATCATGATGAGACAACTCATTTGAGGTGTCAGTCACACACAGCACCTAGCTCATTGCCACAAGGAGCAGCTGACTGCTTTGTACGCTTCCCTGAACTACACGTAAAAATAATTACTGCTTAGAAACTAGGAACTGGAACTAAAGATATTGGAATGGGGGAATAAAATACTGCTTTAACTTGATTTATTTTGGTGGTGGTGGTTTTTTGGGTCTGAATTCCTGTTCTCAAATTCTTTTCTTTTTTGTCTCCCCTTTAGTGAACATTTCAGAACCAAGAAACATCCCAGAAAAAGAGAAACTTGGTTTCTAGTGCTATTTATGCCCCCAAGACCTAGTGCTGCAAATAAAACAGCAGACACAGACTCCCCAAGCATCACTCCCAGTACAACCACACAGAAATTCAGTTTCAAGTACTGCTCTTGTGCCTCTTCCACAGCCAAATGCCCTGGGCAATACGCAACAATTTCTCTGAACAGGCAGAAAAAGAGAAGGAGAGACTGAAAAAGCCCCTCAGGAGGAATTGACAGAGATGCTTGATGTCAGGCACCAAAGAGAAAAGTTAAAAACGAGGAAGAAAACCAGGTAATACCCCCTAAAAAAGGTGGATCTACAGCTGTGTCAGTCCCAAGAGAAATAGCTCCAATCCATCAAAGCTGGCAGGTCACTGCATCAATACTTCAAGGCACAAACAGCAACCAGACCACCAGATAGGCTCTAACAGATCTTCTTTGGGGGTCAAAAGTGGTGATCACTGGCAACTCCCAACACAAGGCCATGGTATATAAAATGGTTTGGATTATTCTGGGAACAAAATTGTTCATGGACTGGTCCTTGTTCTGAAGAGCTGTTTGATTTAGCAAGGACTTGCCTAGAAATTCCAAATAATAAAGAATCACAGAATTATTGAGGCTGGGAAAGACCTCAAAGATCATCTAGTTCAGACTATATTCCTGCTTTTAAAAGCCACCACACATGTTTAACCCAGAACTCAAGTAGAAATGCTACCCAAACGCTTGCAAGGGATGTTTTAGTATTTCTAGATAAAAAAAGATTAAGCAACGTTAATCTAGAAGAGCAATATTAAGGAAGACAATGTCTTACTATTCAGAGTATTCTAGTAATACATAAATAAATACTTTTTTCACACTCAAATCTCCACTAATTTTGACAGCTCTGCAATTATGAAACAGAAAATGTCTGAAATAAGAAATCAGATGTAGAAAACTGATTGGTTTGGTTTTTTTATTTTAAACAGGAAGATTTTTAGGACTTTGGCCTCCAAGACAACATATGAATGAATGGCATTGCCTGCACAAAAACATCTAAAGGACTCACTGATATTGGGTCCATTTACAGAATGGACTATATTGGGCTCGATGCTGCTGTGAAATTACATCAGAAAGAGCTGATGAGACTGATGGGAACTAGAAGTTTCTTCCATTCTACAAATCACAGCACCAACCTACATCCAGGCCAGCAACCTCCATCTTTCCACAGGCATATTCAGGTGGACAACACTACGTGGTTTTGTTTCACAGTAGCTTTAAACACGTGGAGCCTAACACATTTCAAGTAAAACCAATATTATATAACCAAAACATTTCCTCCTTGTTCCCTATTTGCATGAAGTTGACAAGCCTCTGTAATTAGCTACCTGAATTTAATCGCACTTTGAGATAATCCTGAGTATGTGCACTACTATTGTTCACTAAGGAGTTTAAACAATTTTGTTCCAAAACAATACCAACGTAGAACTGACACCCTGTGTGCGTGTAGGCACAAGTTTGGACCAAAGTGCAGCAAGTTTTTATTTGTTATACATTATTTTGATTTTTTTATGCTGCAAGTTCAGGCTTCACTAAGTGAGTTTTAACATTTGAACACTAACAGCAGCAAAACCAGATTCACAAATGTTTCCTTCTCTATGAATATTTGGGGAAATCTGGGCTGTGACACTGACTCTGGGCATCTTGTCGGTATTTTGCAGTGGGTTATTACAACAGCTGAAAAATCAGACGGCACTTCAAGATAACGAGGACTAGAAAAAATTTATGGAGCCTATATAAAAGGAGATTCCACTTGCTTTACCCAACCCCTGTTTAATTATAGGGTCCTTCTAACACTATTTATAGTTCCTATTAAAAGTAGCCTACCCAGAATTATTAGCTAGGCACAAAGAATGAGAAATTAACATAGGAATTAGTTATTAAACTGAAAGCAATGCTATTAAAATATAAAAATAAAACAGTGAACATGGCTCTCCTTGGGTATTTTGCTGTCTTTCAATGAGCCATTATTAACCCCAGAAATACAAAAAATAGTGCCATTTATCCCGAGCAATCACTGATTTAGAAGTTATTACATACAGTGTGACATCCCAAGCCTTCCATTGCTTTTTAAATGTGACCTGCAGTGATTGCCATTGGGGCTTGCTGGTCCGAAGGCAAAATAAATAATCACAGTAGCGGGACACCACAGCATTTGCTGCAGAGAGGAAATAGCACATTCTAAATCTTACGGAGCCCAGGATCTCGGCCAAAATGCCATCACAATTCTGCACTAGAGAAACCCTATGTATGATGCAAATGCAAATTTGAATGAGGTCAATTCCTCTCCTGTGAGGAATGTGAGTGCAGACTTTCATAACAACATAGGGTGAGCTCCAGGCACATACAGACACACATATCCCACATTTGGTTTGAGCTACTCTCTGCCTCCTAAGAAGCTAATGAAGGAGGGTCAACACAAAGGCAAAACCATATTTTCCCAGCTCCTAGAAGGTGTACTGGAAGCTTTATGTGACCTCTGGTATCTAACATTTGCTAATTCAAACAGGTTGGATGAGTAACAACATCACAGAGTTGGCATCTTGCACCATTCTTAGAAGCCAAAATGCTGAGCGTGGTTTATCAAGACACATGAAATAAAACACAGTGATGAGTGAATGCACCAAGTTTTGTGATCGCTTTAGACTTCCTTACCTCATTTACATAGACCCAGTGACTATCCTTTGATGCAAGGTTGGTTTCCACAGCCTACAAAAAAAATAAAAATATAATAATAAAATTAATCAAACCACATGGAGCACACTCCACAAGGAACTTGCATACAAAGGCACTGTAAAGCTCAGTTTGACTGTTTGCTTTGCTGTTGGCCTTGTTTCAGGACAGTTCTTGTCATGTCCTCCACTGCCGCTTCATGGAACACCACCTTATCAGTGCAGAACAATGTATCTCTGACACCTAAACCAAGTGTTCACAAAATTCACAGAATTGATTTGGCTGGAAAAGACCTTCAAGATCATCATATTCAACCTTGACCTAACCCTACTGCCCTGTCTTTAACAACCCACCACTAAACCATGTCCTTGAGCACCACATCCAAATGATTTTTAAACACATTCAGGAATGGTGACTCAACTCCCTCCTGAGGAGCCTGTTCCAGTGCTTAACAACCCTCATTGTAAAGAATTTTTTCCTGATATCCAAACTAAACCCCCAACGGTGCAACTTGAGGCCATTTCCCTTCATACTGTCATGCGCTACCAGCAAGAATAGACCAACCCCACTCTCACTAGAACATCCTTTCAGGTAGCGGTACAGAGCAATAAGGTCTCCTCTCAGCCTCCTTGTCCCCAGACTAAACAGCCCCAGCTCCCTCAGTTGCTTCTGACAGGATGCGTTTTCCAAACCATTCACCAGCCTCTAGACGTGTTCCAGCACCTCAATACCCTGTACCATGAAGATATTCCTGAGAGATACCGCAAGAGCATATTGAAGCAGGCTGGTACATCAACGCAAGCTACCACCCTGTGTGGAACAGTTCACAAGCTCTCACTTCCATGTGGCATACCTAAAGCATCCTAGGTAGGCTGGGTTTTTTCTCAACATTCTTCCCAAAACACACTGCCTCTGTCTCACTACAGCTCTGATAGTTTAACTGTTAGCTGACCTATTTAGTGAAAAACACCACTCAGACACCTGAGTTAGGTTCCTATGACTCATATTCTCCTTGTATTTACATGACATCACAGAGGAAGTTACGATTACATGGACACTTTGACTTCCTGGTATGACTTGAATAATCACCACGTGGAACTAAAGAATCATTCAGGTTGGAAAAGATCTTCAAGATCAGTAAATACAACCATTACCCCACCAGTGAATTCAACCATAGCCCCAAACCCTGTCCCTAAGCTCCAGATCTTCACGACTTTTAAACACATCCAGGGATGGTGATTCAACCCCCTCCCTGGGCAGCCTGTTCCAAGGCCTGAGGACCCTTTCCACAAAGAAGCTTTTCCTAATGTCCAACCAAAATTTCCCCAGTGCAATTTGAGGCCATTTACTCTTCTCCTATCACTCATTAACTGTCAGAAGAGATCAATGCCCACCTCTCTACAACCTCCTTTCAGGCAGTTGCAGACAGCGATGGACAGTGTATTTATCCACGCTCACATAACCATCACAGTCCAATCAAGATGACAAAACTGGGAAACACTTAGTACAAAGATCACTACCACTAGCAAGGACCCTTGGAGGAAGCATTTTCAGAAGTACACACCAAAGTTTCTAACAGTCCAACTTTGACTGAAATAGATAAGGTCACTTCAAGACACTTCATAGTTTAATGGAGCCATATCAAGCATCACGAGGTGTCAGTTGCAGCAGTGATAATGATGCTGGTCACATCCTGCTTAACACATGGTTACACAGCTATTGTGGATTCATCTCACCTAATACAGCAGGATAGTCCCAGCACACACATGAATTTCAGGAGGCAGCTCATTACACCAAGTTCTCAACGTCCTTACCTTCCTTTCACGCCAATACGACCCCACTTACAGAGCAGACACTGTCACACAGTAAACGGCACAATGAATCACTGAAACGAACCTGGTTAGAAAAACAAATACGCACAAACAAAAATAGTTGCAGTTACTGGGTTTTTTAATCTGGATAATTTATGGTGCCTTTTCACTCTGTGAGGCCTCAAATACAGTTGCACCAGTACACAGAGGCTCTGTCAGTCTGCAGCACCAGGCCAGTCAGGAACATCATCAACCACCTTCCTCGCCAGAACATGTTGCATAATAAACCTCTCAGCTATTCTGCGTCAGATGGGATGAATCACCTTCTCTCATGACACCGACTACAGATGACTGGCTTAGAAGAAACGCCTACAACTTACACGGCTGCAGTGAAACGACGAGACATCCATCCTTAATGTAGGCAAAGGGAGCACCATTACCTGAGCTTAGCGAAAAAAGAAGACAAAACCCGGCTAAAGTAGCAAACACCGACAATTTTAACATTGGTCTTCCTTTATTTCTCATGGGCAGGAGGTGAACTACTCCTCTAAAGAGACAACAATTCCTAAAGAAGCAGCACAAAAGAAATCCAAAGATAAAAATCAACACAGACAGGGCATCATTGCCATGAACAACAACATTATGGTAAGTTCACTATCCCTGTTGCCAAAGCAGATGACAACTAACTGGATCCCTCATGCCCATTTTAAGCTGGCAGGAAAATTATACCAACCACCTAAGAGAAGACTTGCAGCTATTTGGAAAGCCAACGGTAACAAAAGCGAGGGCAGAAAACATGTAGATGTTGTTGTATTCACCCCTCTAACATATTTTTGACAAAGCCAAGAGAGCCAGGTGCTGTAACAGACAGAGGCAGAGCAACGCGCTGCCAACGTTACCAAAGCAGAACTAAATAATGCTCAGGTGCAGAACTACTGCACTGGATGCATCTAGGGATTTATCTGCTACAGCGAGCAATTTGTGTGAACAAATGTGAAGTCTGGGGAGGCACAAGGGCCAGGGAACTTGGAATGAATTATGGTGACTGGGCTCATACATCTGGGCCAAGGCTTTTAACATGAAATGCCTAAATCTAGGATGCTGAGAGTTTGTCTTTAGTCATCAGAGTGCCCAACCCACAGAAATCAATGGCACCACACTCGAAGAGCCTGGAAAGTCTTTAGAAATGTAAGGACAGGTAGAAGTAGGTTTAAATAACTATAACGAAAGTCAGTGAAGAGCAAGGTCCTGGAGACTTGTGATATAACAATTATGGAACTGTTTGGGTTAGAAGGGATCTCTAACATCAGTTCAATCCTCCTGCCATGGGTAGGGACACCTCTCACTAAATCAGGTTGCTCAAACCTCTATCCAGCCTGGCTTTGATCAGTGATGGAGCAGCCATACCTTCTCTGGGCAACTTACCACTTTCATTGTGAGGAACCTCTTCCCAATGTCTAACCTAATTTATAAGGAATTGTAAGAATTAATTTAACTTCCCATCTAAATCACAAAGAAATTTATTTAGAAACATCCTGATGGATCTCAGACATAGCCTGTCTCATAAACACACCTTGACCAGGAACTGGGGCAGAACTAAAGTAAGTTCTGGGGTTTTATATGGCGATACAGGTGCTAAATACCCTCGTTCTTTATATGCCCTATACATATGGAGGGTCTAGTTGATAGGGAGCAATGCCTCACGACATTTTGAGCAAAGAGAAAATCTGCTTTGGAGATAAATAGGGCACGGGAAATTAAAGACCATCCGTCTTCCCTTTATTTGCTCTTAGACTAGCAAACAGCTCCTACAAATCTGAGCGGAGAGGGGGAGGGAATTAAAAATGGAGGTTTGGAGACTGTGTGTCCTTCGTGCTCCTCTATCTTACCCCTCAATAACACTACAGAACCCAAATAAGGGAATTACAATTCACAAACTGGACAACTATTAATGACAGCACAGAAATGCTATTTTCAGAATTGGATCAGACTAGGATGAGGGGTAAAGGAGCAGTGAATGTAGAGAACTGTTTATAATTTCTCAGTAGAAAACCCTTGCAATAGAAATGAAATAGGGAGACACCACGAACTGGAATAGGAGCATTAAGATTTTTAGATCTCATACCAACAATGATAAAGGGAAAGAATTAGAGGCTTTATAGAAAAAGATCCAAGATATTTCCATCTATATGGCTTTGTTTGCCTCTAAATGTATAGCTTCAAGTAATTTATTGCAATAATCCACAACAACACTATTTTATCAGAGAACAAGCATTCTCACCACGTTTATGAATAAGGATCTCCTTCATTACTTTACCTAATGGCCGCTGCAGGATTAAAAGGTAGGACAGCAAGCAATAAACAGTGCTTTATTGCAGAACTGCTCTTCTGCAATCAAGTAATTCTTCAGGAAAAAGATCCCAAAAACTAGAAACAATCCCTCCCTGACCTTCTGAAAAAACCTGAACCTTGAAATCCCAAGTGTACAGTACTGGGTCGGTACCAGGAAAAGCTCTTCCCCACCAAAGCCAGCTGCTTTGCAAAGCAGGGTGTGTGCAAGGACCACAGGGATGAGCAGCTGGACACAACGTAAAGAAATGCTAGCAGGTCTGACAGAGACATAGGCAGACTGCACTCCAGTGACAGCAGGATGTGCTGATAAATGCCTCTGTATAAGAATTACAAACCTGGTATCTCCAGAAGTATCTCGGAGCACCAGAACCAACCCCAGTATCCTAGAAGGCAACGGCTTGCGGATGGCAAACACAGATGGTCCTGTTGCAGCTACAGTCCTGGAGACAAGGTTACCACCCTGAAAATCATGAGATAAACAAACCACCAGAGAGCTTTGCAAGGAGGGATATCACATTTGTAAAAGGGTATTGAGTATCCTCTACCTTCATGCTGAGGATAAAGAGTATCTTAGCTTTCCAGAAAAGAAAAAGAGGGCAAGCTGGAGAGTTCACAGGTAGAAAATAATTAGTGAAGAGTGTCCTAAGAGACACCAAAAGACTACCAAACCCCAAGTTTTGCCAGCTGATGAGAACTACAGCTAGCAGCAGAGTAGATGCACCTGCAACACCGCAAGGGCTCCACCCAGGTAATGGCAGATACATCCAGCCACCCTGAGAGCACAGTTCTGGGAACCCAGCTCTATCACAAAGCTCCCTCTATGCAGCTGTCCACCAGCTTATGAGCCCTGTGCAGACCCTTGCCAACCAGACAGACAGCTGACACCCAGTTACTGGGATGCTTAGAGCACAGATCCAGGCACAGTGAGCAGGCCAGTAAGAGACTGAAGGAAGACACCTGATTTTAGAGACTAGGATGGTGGGAATGAGGACATACTCAATGTCAGCTTTACTGCTATGAAATAAGTAAAAACACTAAATATGCCTTCCTGACAGGCAAATACCAGAAATCTCTGGTTCTTCAGAGGTCATGTTCTATATTTCCATTCATACTTCTAAACCAATCAACATGAGAATCACAGAACCCCACAATTGTTTAGGTTGGAAAAGACCTTTAAGATCATCGAATCCAACCACTAACCGAACTGTCCCAAGGCCACCACTAAACCATGGCCCTAAGCTCTAGATCTCTACAATTTTTAAATACAGCTATGAATGGTAATTCAACCTTATGACAGAGATAAACCTCTTTTTTTTTTTTTTTTTACAATATTTGTAATGAAGTTGTAAGTACAGAAGGGCTTGGAGAAGTAATCACGTCCAAATCTCACGTCTTTGCAAACCTTTAATCAGGATCAGTCCTGGCCCTTACAACTCATTACCTGCTCACTTCACATTTGCTGCTGGACAGGTTTCACAAGAAAACTGATTCCAGCTCTTACTGTCCCAGGAAGAAAGAATTCTTCATAACCTTTCTGCAATCTATTACAGTGAAACAGCAAAGGGGGAAGGAAAAACAGCCACCTTTTCCACAACTGTTTGTAAACCAAACCCAGCCTCTGCTGCTGACTTTCAGTGCAACACATGGACTTAGGTATTTTTAGATTTGCTCTCGGTTTACGTGTGCAGGAAAATGCAGTAGGAGCCATGGAATTGGCTTAGATCCCAAAGGAAAGACACTGACCATGTTTCCTACGCAGTACACTGGACAGTAGTTAATTGGCTCAGTACCCCAGTGCTCCTGTTTATCTGAGCAGCTTTGTGTATGTCTAAGGTACAAATAAGTTAAGAAAGGAGGTATGAAAAAGTAAATTCTGGGAGAGCATATGGGTTCACTCTATATCCCCTTGACACCTGGTTTACATTTAGCAACTTCTTCAATTAAAATGGTGCCATTCACATCCAGGAGTGACTTGCATAGGGAATAAACTTTCACAGAAAAACGATTTCTTTGTAGCAGCTACTGGGATTCTTGGACATCATCAGAACCCCTCTTTCCCCTGCATTTTAATAGGTATCTCTTGACTCACTATTTCCAGAGGAGCATAAACCCTATAGAGCCTAATAGATTAAAAATAAATAAGCGTGCCACATTGAAGCATAAAAACAGACTTTTTTAAATCTTATAATTCTTCCAGTCTACTAGCAAATACTCTTCACTGACACTGTTTCTAAAACTTAGATGCTCACAGCACCACCAGTACAGGGATTAAAATTAGTATTTCCAGGCCACAGTCTACCATCCCAGCTCACAATGAAAAGTCACACATCTAAGACACAAATCCTGAAGAGGAAAAACAACTCAAGTGCATGAAACTGGATCAGTAAGTTTACTTTCCTCATTTAAAACAGACTAATTAAAATTTCTGAGTGTCAGTTCCAAATGAAATTCTTCCATCACTAAACAGTCAAATGAGAATTTAAGTGGTTCCATGCATTTTTTTCCACGAGAAAATCCACTGACCTTGACCCTTTCCTACTGAATGCCTGTCCCCATGAAGAATTTGTACTTTTAATAGTAAAAGCCTTTGCCAACAAGTCTATTAGTCTTCCTTTTTCTGAACATCTTCCCAGCATATCCACATTTTAAAAAGCACTTTGAGAGATGGGGACTGGGTGAGCTTGCAGTGATCACTGCCTCAAGTCAGCAATGAAGATAATACCCCTACGTTTACAACAGAAGCTGTCAATTCTGTGTCTCTCCATATTGACAAAGTACTAGTAATTATTGAAAGGCTATCATGAGATTGGATGGTATTTTAGTCATTTTGGGGCTACTCCAGTTGTATAAGCTGATAAATCTGGTATATTCAGCTTGAATCACCCCAAAAAGATGGGCCAAAATGGTCACACAGAGTTCTACACTCTCCGAGTCCACAGTCTGGGATAGTTGTCCAGTATTCTTGTTGCCCACAAACTCTAATATTTCATTTATTGTCTCTGTACGAATGAAGAGACAATCTCTTCTTGACCTCCAGAAACCTAGGAACTCAACCTAATAAAGGGGAAAAAAAGAAAGAAGAAAAAGGGGAAAAAGGAGCAAGAGGGGAAAATAAAAATACATCCAAAAGCCAAATCACGTCCACAGCTGAGTTCTGGTTTCAGTTGCCAATACATAATGATATCCTCTGAAATTTGTACTGTATGAGTTGCCTCTTCCTTGGGTCAACAAGTGACCAGAACAAAAAGTGATCAGAACAAACTCTGCACTGAAGAAAACCCACATAAAAGTTGAAGGTCAATAAAGACAAATAGTGGAGATAAAGAAAACAATATGGAAGAGAGGAAGAAGAGGAACCATACACGGCAATTTCTTTCTCCGGGCTATATGCTCTTGATTAACTATTGAAACACATGTGACGTTGCCTTCCGTTGCAGCTGTACTCACTCCAATGACATTCCCTGGGATTTCTGATTAATCTTATTCCTGTTTCATAGGTAGTGCCTGTTGCATTTAATTCCTGTTGTCATTCTACTCAATGCACAGATCCACTGAATGATGCATGAAACTAAAGCACTGCATACGGAACTCTTCCAAAAGCACTCAGGGAGAACTGACTTCTCAAAGCTCAAACACTACAAGCTATATATAAACCATTAACTGTTGACCATGTAACGATGTGGTACAGTGGATAACTGCACAGCAACGCTTCCATAAGACAGAGATCTGATGTTAGCTGAAGTACATAATGTCTCAAAAATCTTGTACTTAAAATTTCACCAAAGGCATGGGTTAACTTTGAAGACTCAACAAAATTTTGGAAAAACAATTCCATTTTGCTCGCTGAATTTCCTTTGACGACAACAGGCTGGTGCTTCTATACTGACTCTGGATTTGAACTGGACCTTGAGGACCCAAGAAGATTTTGGGAAACAACTAAATTTTGTTTGCTTAGATGCTGAATTCATTCCTAAAGTTAACAGGTTAGTACATCCGTATTGACTCTGAAGCTGAGATAACTTTGAACACCAAAAGAATTTTTGGAAAAACAGCTCTATTTTGCTCACTTAGACACTGAATTTCTTCTTAAAGATAACAGGTTAGTTATTGACTCTGGAGTTAGGTTGGTACATCTAAATCCTGTGTAAAAGTCTCACCTTTTGCAATTCTTTGTTAAGATCTGTACTCCTGAAAAACTTCAGAGAACCAACCAAAATTCTTCAGAACTGTTCGGCAGTTGGAGCTTGGATGTTTTTACTGGTTTGCTCCGCTTGTCCTCCTGCCTTCTACTAAGAGAAGAAATTGCCACTGAAGGAATTTGCCCATTTCAGTTTTCTGTTTGGTTGGAATACCTACACAGGCTCGATTCAACATAGGTGAAAATGGTTGAAAATGTTCTTTTCAGGCACAGATGCTGGGTGAATAAACCTATTTCCAGCACAGATGGTCACTCTCATATTCTCAGACTGAGCAGCCATTCCGTAAGCAGAGCGTAACTCAACATACACTCACACATTCCTAATTTCCTCTTTCACAAGAGCTATGTTTTTCTTTGCAGTGCGATAGCTGAAGCTCCCAGAACCATATATGACAAACTCTCAAATGAAAGAACCTGCTTCTGGGTGAAGAGATCACTTTGATTATCATGAACTTAAGGTTTTCATACCAATTCATTGCCTCCGGCTCAAAGCTGCCAACCACACTGCAAGGCTGTTATTTTACATGGGGTACAGGTTTTCAAGCTCCATGAACTTGGAGATGTCTACCCACATCAAAGGTTACCTTGTCCATTATCCACCTTTTCATCTGCTCACAAACGTGCAGCCTCTTCAATTTCTTAAAATCTTGTCTGGTTTTAAAGGAAAGACAACAGTACTAGCTTTGCCTCAGCCTGAAACGTAATCCCTCTTTTAAACCAGCCCTTTCCTCCCTACAGCACACCTACTTTAAATTGCAAAATAAGCACATACATAAAGCAAAATCCTTACAGGTCTGAGGACGACCTTCTTGTCAGTCCTGGTGCGTTTTCCATGGGCAAACAGTGCCGCAGGCTGTGTGAGCGCTCAGGAACACCTTCAAGATCACTGTAACCATCTCACTGCAGAAGACTCTTCCCAGCTCAGCATTGCCAAGAGGAAAGAATATTTGTTAATTTAAAAAAACTGTGGATTTCCTCCTTTGAAACGATTTCCACTTCATTTATCTAACAGCAGCTCACACGGTGTTTGCAATGTTATAGACAAATGGGTTTCTGAGTATGAACTTTTCTGCGTTGTCTGGAGCTACAGCTTATCTTGTGACTCCAGGGAAACCAGCATTCCTCATAGGACATGTCTTGAATCTGCTCTTCAAATGCTAAAAATGCCTTGCTTTCAAGAACTGTAATTTTCTTCTCATTCTTTCTGAGGTAGAATTTAGACAAAACCCACATATTTCTGTTAAGAGTTTCCATGTCCCTGAGGAATGCAGAGGAAAAGGTGAAACCAATAGGTTTTAAATCCTAAAATCTAAGCCTGTTTGTCTTGTGATAGACTATCATATACAGCCATTCTACAGTCCTTGGCACTGATTTCTATTATTTCAGGATTCACAAGGGAACTTCGCTATCGCATCTAATTAAAGTAGCCTACACCACACTGACACAAAACCCCCAAACTCTATCAGAGAATTATAGAATGGTTTAGGTTAGACCAGACCTCAGAGATCATCTAGTCCCAACCCCTTGCTGTGGGCAGAGTGTATTATTTATGACAAATGATTTAAATGAAGGACTATGAGTCTCCGGTTTAAGTTTCTTATATTGAGATGAAGGGAGAAAACCCAATAGCCCCCGAATCTTATGGGATGAACGCAGATGAAAAACCTGAATAAAGACACATCCTTCAGTGGTTACCTGATGGGAAGAGAAGTATGAAGACACCTAGGGACTAGAGGTACAGCTGGAGACACGGGAGAAGTTCAGAATTGGTTTGAAGAAAGCTCACAGTAAAGAAGAAAAAATACTAATTTGCAATGAAGCAAACAAAGACCTGGACCATATGAACAGAAAGATAAGACAGAGTTGATCAAATACAGCAAGAGAAGACAGTTGGTAACAAGATAAGATGAGAAGCTAAAACACTGCATAAAGCAAACAGACACACAAAAAAAAAAATAGAAGAGACCAGATGAAGCACACAAGAACAGAGGAAGATAAAACCCAAGGGCTGAGACCTTGGGGTTGTGAGGACAACACAGAGAAGATCAACAAACATAAATGAAGGAGAGGGGAAAGGTGACAAGGGAGGTGGGAAGCAGCCACAAACAAAATTGAGAAGACTGGAGATTCACATAGTCCCAGGAACTACTGAACTGCATGAGGGATAAATTGACTGGTTTGCCATGAGAGAGCAGGGAGGGAAGAGCTCAGCCAGCGAGGACAAGCAACAAAGCCTTGAGGCAGAAAAGGAATAAAGAAAGAAAAGAGTCTTTCATTGCTTGGGTCAGGTGTCACTTGCACAGTGACTGTTGTAATATTTATATGTAGTTGGGATAGATGTGCAGCACACAGTAAAGCAGGATGCAGCTAATGAAGAGGAACGGACACAAAAAGCCTTTTTGGTTAAAAAAAAACCAACCCAACCAGTGAGTACATGTATTCTCGTTAAAACCAGCCTTGCTTAGGTGCTTCTTTTAGATCGGACTTGCAGTGCTGGCCTTGAAACTACTAGAAGGAAATTAAATACTGAAGAGTGCACAGAGCTTCACAGTCTCTAAAACTACTTTTAATTTGTGGGACTCTATAGAAACGGGGATATACAACCAGACATGTCCACATGGAGAGGACAGGGCAAGATGCACAAAGAGCAGTAAGAGCAATACAAATATGATGGTGTCCTAGTTGGAAATGGAATTATATTTATAACGAGGTAGCAGACAAACAGGGTGAATCAGATTGAATCTGAGTCATATAGGGAAGGTAATATAAAAGATAGACAGACTTGCTGGGATAGTGGCCCTACAAGGCAAAGATTACTACAAAAGAACAACACAACTATTTCAAAGTTCGGCAGGGGTGGCAGGAATTTAAACATCGTAAAATAAAAATTTGAAAGTCTTACCGTTAAAAAGAAAACTAATAATTGACCTTGTTGGATAGTGCCATCATGAGTTTAATCTAAGTAGAGATAAGGCTCCTGGCTTCATGATAGAGGACATTAAAGAAATTCCACATTTCTTCCCTCATCTTAGAGTCTGAGCTTTTCAGTGATCCCATTTCCTCAGTAGTTAGATAGCTTGAACCCAAGAACTTTAGTTGGTCATTTAACATTGTTGGTAATGATCCCAACAAATGCTATTAAAGGAATTAACTATGATAGACAACAGAGAGCATTTACAAAGACAATGACTTCTGAAACCACAGTGAATCTCACTACTATGAAAAATAAGGTCATGCACTCATAAAACAATTTTTAATAAATAAAGTGGCTATTATAAGAATTTCACCAGTTTAAGGCTTTTTAGAGGTTCAATGCCTGTGATGCAGCCATTTGTGCACCCATGAACAATTAGGTCCTAAGATATATCAGTTGAAAAACGGTCTCCCACAGCATCCTCACAGCCAAACTGAGGCAGTGTGGTCTGGGTGATCAGGTACTGAGGTGGATCATGAACTGGCTGCAGGATGGAAGCCAGAGAGTAGTGGTCAATGGGACAGAGTCTAGTTGGAGGCATGTATCTAGTGGAGTCCCCCAAGGGTTGGTACTGGGACCAGTCCTATTCAATCTATTCATTAATGACTTGGATGAGGGATTAGGGTGCACTGTCAGCAAGTTTGCTGATGACACAAAGCTGGGAGGAGTGGCTGACACCCCAGCAGACTGTGCTGCCATTCAGCGAGAGCTGGACAGGCTGGAGAACTGGGCAGGGAGAAATTTAATGAAATATAACAAGGGCAGTGTAGAACCTTCCATCTGGGCAACGCTAGGTACCAGTATAGGTTGGGGGCTGACCTGTTGGAGAACAGTGTAGGAGAAAGGGATCTGAGGGTCCTGGTGAGGGAGATTGAGGGGTGACCTCAGTTTATAAATATGGAAAGGGTGGGTGTTAAGAGGATGGAGCCAGAATCTTCTCAGGGTCATCTAATGATAGGACAAGGGACAATGGGTGTAAAGTGGAACATAGGAGGTTCCACATCAATCTGAGAAGGAACTTCATGGTGAGGGCACTGGAACGGGCTGCCCAGAGGGGTTGTGGAGTCTACTTCTGTGGACACGTTTAAAACCCGCCTGGCCATGTTCCTGTGCGACTTGATCTAGGCGACCCCTGCTGTGGTGGGGAGATTGGATTAGATGAGGTTTTGAGGTCCCTTCCAATCCCTAATGTTCTTTGAATTTGTGAAAAGTTGTCAAGAGAGTAAGAAATAGTGAAGAACAACAGAGACTGCTGTAGTCACCATCAAGTTAAGAGTAGAATTTAAGACTGGGGCAGAAGCATAAACCAACATGCTTAATGTACTTCAAGTACCATAGGAGGATAAAACACAAAGCATCCCAACTGCTGAACTCACATGGTCACACTAGCACAAATAAATATGGATAAAGGTAGGATCACAGGTGTATTCTGGCTGAGAAAATAAAAGTTATTTCTAAATACTTAGAAAACTATTCTGATAGCATTCTGAAATCATGTCATAACAGTAGGAAAAAATACAGTTTCACGTCAAGACAGTGCACAATCAGTCTATAGAGGTAATTATGGAATATACATTTAGGTATTATGATGGCTGCTGTTGTCAGGGAACAGAGGTAAGTCAGCCAAGATTTCCATTCTCGGTCTCGTACCTGTCAAAGAGTCTAAAAATTCTTTTTTAGAAGCCTTTTGGGGTTTTATAAGAAAAATGTACACTTCACAGCTTATAGTATAGGTAGTGTATACTACAGCAGAGCTGTAAGAGTTAATACGAGTTTCTGTTTCTATCAGGAACTCAGACATCCGAGGTTTAATAATTATTCTAGCATTCCAAAATGCATCTCCTAGAACTTGGCAAGCACGTTCGCAGCTCCAATGCAATTTGTTCTTCCAAATCCAAATTGTTTTTAAAAGATTAAGATGTTTAATTTTTTTAAGCAGGGAGTCCAAAAGCAGTAATCCTTTACCTCCGTGATAAGGGTTGTCTACCTTAGTCTTTATTATTTACTAAAGCTTGGCTGTCAAAAGAAAAGGAACTAATTTTTCAAAGTCTGTTTGGGGACCTGAAGCACTATATTCTGAATTTAAGGCCACAAAAAGAAGACTGATCACCTTAGCTCTGAAGCACTTGGCTAAAAATAAATGACGGTATCCATGAACACCATAACACTCAAGAATTAATTATGTTATATGGGATGAATATTAGCTCTATTCAAGTCAAAGGGGACAAGATGTCATCTTTGGGAGTCTTCTGGCTCTCAAATATCACTGAAAATCCTACACAAATGAGAGCTTTAGAAGATTGCATGAAAAGCCAAGTTAGCCCGTATGACTTAATGAAGTAACTCTGTTAACAGGTCCTTACAATAGACTATCTGCTAAAAATATACACAGCAACCATAAGAAATCTCAGGCTCCAATTTTTTTATGGAAGTAGGAGTGACAATGTTTCGGGGAGATAAAATCTCCTTGGACGTAGTATTCACACCACTTTGAGTTGTATTGGTAGCTGTGCTAATGAATAAAAACTCTTTTGGCTACTGATTTTTAAGTTTGGCTACATCTAAGTAAGATTTATTGGTCAAATTATACTCTTACCTGTAAATCCATACAAATCATTAGACAGTTTGTTTCTCTCCTGCCTAAGTGTCACGTATTCATCCCCTTCCAAGGCCTCAAGGCTAAGCAAACAGAGCAGGACGGTCCTATCAAAATGACTGGAATGTGTTATTTTGCCTGTCATCACTTGTGAAATGACAAATAAGCATTTCCCACCCAGCACAAGAAGCAGGAAGCCATTCCCTCCCCCACTCTATTTCCTGTAGCCTTGCCTTGGAGAGGCACATTCAGCCCTCTGGTTACCTGTGTCAGATGACATACCCTGGGACAAGCTCTGTGCAAACTGCCTCTCACGGCAGCCTCCACACCACGCATCACCTTCCCTAACCTCCCATTGTTCCCATTTTTTTTATTAGGTCTGTTCAGCAATTTGCTCTAAAAATCCATGTCTTGGCTGTCTCTCTCCCTTCTTTCACCAGGCACAAGACATTACTCACCCATCTGTGCTGTGCAACTCAAACAGAAGGACTAGCAAGTGAGAAGACTGCAACACACTCCTGAGCTATTATTTTGCTTTCTATTATTTTGCTTTCCCTTAGCTACTCCATCCTCTCTACTTCAGACAAAGATTCGTTTCCCTAATAATTACAAGTACCCAACTGGTTTTGCTTATAAACCCCTCATCAGCTACTTCCTCCTTTCCAAACTCAGAGATGATGGAGCCAACTCGCCCTGTCTGTAGACAAAAATCTACGAACTCAAAACTCTTCCTCTCTCTCTCTGTCTCTGCCACCTTTCTCCTCTTACCTCCCCAGGCAGAGACTGAAGCATCTTCAGGAGTTGTGCAAAACCTCTCCACCACAAATTTCTCTCCTTCTTTTTGAAAATCAAGAGAGAACCTGCTATTTTGAGCCCTGTGTTTACTGTGTGTTGGCTAAACAAAACACATCAAGTCTAACCAGGTATGTTTAGACAAACTTTCATTTCTAATCCAGGCTATTTTTACTCAGGTTTGGCTACTCTAACGATTTCTCATACTTGAGTCTTTTCCTCAGAGCGCTCTGCCTCAGTACTTGGGATGGAGCCAACGACAGGATTCACCAGCTCCCAACCCTTGGTTCTTCAAGGACATGATTTTTCCGGCACCTGAAACTGTGCTGTGAGGAACAAACATGTAAAACAAGCCTTCTGCAGCTTTCAAAGACCAAGCAAAATTATTTCCTACTCTATCTGGTTATAAAATGGGAAGGCATTTTTTCCTAGCCTGGAATAAATGACCACTGCTATTCCTACTTGTTGTTTAGCATAGCTACAGAGCCTTGTTTGTGTAAGACCTTTGCATATGTGCAAATACCCTCTACCACAGAGTAACAGCTGCCATCCAAGCCAAGTGCCATAAATTCATCAGAAAATTTGTACTTGCTCAAAACCCCCAAAATAATACCAACAACCACACAAAAAAAAGCCACCAAAGCAATTATATGGGATCCTTTCACTGTCCTCATTTCAAATTCCACTACTACAACCCGTGATGGATTAAGAGCAACTGAAAAGCATAATCCCAGTGTGGATTTTAAACAGTTTTAAACCCGCCTGGATATGTTCCTGTGCGATTTGATGTAAGTGATCCTGCTGTGGCAGGGGGATTGGACTAGATGATCTTTTGAGGTCCCTTCCCATCTCTAATTTTCTGTGATTCTGTTGTTCTGTGATCATAGAGCTTTGCTAGGCTTCACAAGGGTCTCAATCCATCTCTGTGGCTACCCAGCATTATTAATGTACCAAACTTGAACTTTCTCTTTTGTTTAATAGCTAGTAATTAATTGCTGATTGATTCTCAAGTCCTGCTCTTGAGATACCAGTTTAAGAAACAAGTATACACAATCCTGAACTTTGCTATTCCAGCCTATTGCCAGGGAAGGCTCAAAGACTGTCTGACAATTAATGAAGACAATAACTGAAATAAACCAAGATGTCTTGGTTTTATCACTCTTTGACCTACTGCCACAGAAAATAAGGTGCCTTGGGAAAAACCAAACCGTGTTAGAAATACCTGTCTGATGCAAAAATCAAGGTTCCTTCACTATTTTAAGGGAAGTGGTAGCAACTCAAAAAACATGGGTGTAAGTTTTCATTGCCACACTTTTAAAGTAAGATGAATAATATCTTATTTAATAAGAAAAAAATACAATAATCATTAAATAACATGTATGACTGATCCACCTCAGGCAAATCTCCCTTCTGAAATTACATATGTAAATGGTTGTAGAATTGTCTTCCATCTGTGTAATTATGAAACCCTTAGTTACAGGATACATATATGATACAGATAAGATAGAAAAGATGATAAACCACGGTCCAATCTCTACCACAAGCTTTTCTCACTGAGTAATCCAATGAAATGGATTACTCTGAGGTCATTTTTGGGATCTGTTATGCTACTTCCCTTTTTTCTGTTCAGTGAGAGGTGAAACGGGTCCCAGATTAAATGACTCCCCTCAGCTTCCTTTAGCCAACAGTACTTTGATCAGAAATCTTCTGAAACTTTATAGGATGCTCCTCAGTTGTTTATTTTTGAAGAAAAACTATGAAAGAACCACCAGTTATCTGTTTTCATCGCAGCATTTTCATTAGACCTTGTAATTTTTTCCTCTGACAGAAAACTCCTGCAGCAGCTCTAATGAATATCATGTCAGAACAAACAATAACTTACATAAAAGGCCAAATTAGTACCTAAATATTAATATCTAATATCTCCATGCTCTGGAGTCAACTGAGCCCTCTACACGTAATGTAGGTCTTGCCAAGCAGATGATTCTGAATAATCACAAATTACCTGCAATAACAGCAATGGAAAATACAAAACTGAACTTCTACCATCACGTCACCATCTCCCTCCCCATCAGGACTAGAACCCGTTGTTCCACACCGTAAAATATTGTTCGTGTAGATAACAATTTTGTCTTGCCTAACTTTAAAGTTCACACTTACAGGCTTTTCTTTTTTTTTTTGATTAATGAAACAGCTTTGACAGCCAGAAGCTTCTTCCCACTTTATCAGAGAAAGCGGGTAGGTGCCAATTAATGATTATTCAAAATAGTAGTCTCCTGTGTCTTTGACGGCTATTATTCCTTTGCCTGTGAACCAACCAGTTAATGAAGTGAAATTAATTTACAGTAATAGGAAACTCACAGAACTACATGAAAGCACAAGCTTTAATACGCAAAGAACAAATGGCCTTTTCATGCACGGCTGACCACCAGCATTGTAAAGAAATTTGAAAGGGCTTTATACCTTTTTAAGTAGGAATAGCATTAGCTGAAACAATATACCGCAGTAAATACGATAAATCTTGAAACACCTCTTCGAAACAGAAAGCACCAACACAATTCTCTCCTTTTTGTCACACAGCAGAATTTTCCCATTTGCATGCAAATGTCGAACACACACATCCATATTTCTAAAGGGAAGACCAAGATCTTTCCCATCCTTCACATTACTGCTAACACTTCTATCGTGATACCTGAGACAAACTGTCAAACGGGAAACCAGTAACAGAGATGGTTGACATTTATGCTGTTTATTCACCCTTTGCAAATTTATGTGTCAGGGCACATTAGAACTGGAATAAACATGGGTTTAATCTGGGTTTCCCTTAAATGGCAAAGTACAGCTCATATTTTCCTCCAAATTCGATAAAAGGTTGAAATTGTTACTTAAATCCCCTACATTCTTGTATTTCCTTTCCCTAATTTTTGCTGTAGGCTCCCTTCCACAGCTCTGCTCTAAAGGAGCAGAGGGAGAAGTAAAGAGGGACAGATGTGCAAGAGCCACAACAACTGAGACTGGCTTTGTTTGCAAAATAAAGCACTTTATTTGATGCCTTAAAAATGTCTAATTATTTTATAGCTGTCTCTAAAGTTCTCTCTCATACTCTGTAGTTGGCAACAGGAGACTTCTGCTTCAAGTAAATCCTTCCCTGTTTAGCCCAGTTTCACCTATTTCCAGCTAATGTTGACCTATCCCCATACATCTTGCCTTTACAGTTACTGAAGTTGTAAAGTCTTGTTGGTGAATATCAGAATCAAGGGCTAACACGGGGTGGATTTTTCTTTCTTCCCCCCAGGAGTTCATTGAATTATTTGACAGGAAAAAGATTTACTTCCTTACTTCCTAGCAGATGTGGAGATCCTTATGCAAGACTGGGCTACCACTCAACATGATACCAGCAGATGTAACAGGTCTGAGCACTGAACGTGGTTTCTTCTGTTACTCATCCTTCACATCTGCTAGGGGATGTCTACAACCTAAATTAATAACACTCTCTGTTGCTTTGGCCATGGAAGATGCTGGTTGAATACACACTGAGATGACACAAGACCAGCGACATGGCAGCAAGGCAATCATCCTCCTCTACCAACACAGTGTAAACGGGAGCCTCTCTCAGGTCCTTACACAAACTGACTCTGATTGACAGTCAGACACAAGGAGATACATGAAGAGAAGTCTTTACAAGACACCAAGTGATTCATATCTGAGGATAAATTCCAGGAATTCTTTCTCTCACCCACCCTACACTCATTCACTGGCTTGAATAAAATAGAAGTCTCCGCAGTCTCTTTGATATCACAAATCCATCCTTCCAGAAAACTGGTTTTCAAAACTACTTTCTCATTTCTTTTCTGGCAAAGCATCTAAAGCTGTAACTCCAGTACAATATGTTCACTAAAGCTGGTTTGGTGGTGTGGTCAAAGTAATCTTTTCCTCAGGAAACTTAATCGATAAAGAATCTTTATCTTCTAGGCAAGAGCAGCTCAAAAAAAAGCAGATGCAGAGGCAAACATTGCAGCAGCACTATGAATAAATAACAAAAGAAAGGAGCAGAATCTTAAAGGAGTGAATCAAGACGTCGTTTAAATCAGCAATTAATACTTTTTAACAATAGAAAAAGAAAGCTACCCATGCTGACCTGTGGAGATGGTTGTCCACCTTTCATCGAATTAGAACATCCATCAAAAGCACATTGGTCAAATCCAGTTCATTTCATAAAACACTTCATTTTTAAGTGCAACAATAAATAGCAACAGGTGATAAAACCTGTGAAGGACTGGAAGCGGCACTGATTGAACCCCTCTATCCTCGCTTACCAAATTCTGAAAGCTGATACATAAATATCAGCTTTGTAATATAAATATGTATAAATACATAGATACATGCATCTATAATACTTTATATATTATGTAAATAATAAAAAATAAATAACAAAAGCATGTTAGTTTATAAAGTATATAATTTTATCTATAAATATAGACTATATATTTTATATAGTATTAATAAATACAATACTAAACTATTATTCTTCTGAATACAAAAGTTTTAATACCAGCTGCACTCTTGATACCTTTTAAGTGATGCAATACTGAAGTGCAAGGCAGTAGAGAACTCAGTGCTTGATTGCTCAGAAGTACGAATGACTAGGGATACTACCTGCTTACATAAACATATTCAGGTGTTTGTACCTAGATGCTTAGTCTCTGAAAAGCTTTGGTGGCAAGCAATGCAGAATTTACAGGGAGCATCACTCCTTCAAGAGATAAAATATGTCTCAAATTAAATTCTGCTATAATTAAATTCTGCTATTATCAAGTAATTTATTTATCCTTTCAGTATTCTCTAAAGGTTCTTCAGCTCCTCTCTGTTAGTCAAATATCTCCCAAAAAAAAAAAAAAAAAAAAAATCACAGAACTCACAGAATCACAGAACATCAGGGATTGGAAGGGACCTCGAAAGATCATCTACTCCAATCCTCCTGCCACAGCAGAATCACCTAGATCAAGTCACACAGCAACATCCAGGTGGGTTTGAAACACTTCCAGAGAAGGAGACTCCACAACTCTGGGCAACCCGTTCCAATGCTCTGTCACCCTCACTGGGAAGAATTTACTTCTCAGACTGATGTCCCTTTGCCCCTTGTCCTATCACTAGATGACACTGAGCAGAGCTTGGCTCCATCCTCCTGACACCCACCCCTCACATATTTATAAACACTAATTAGGTCACCACTCAGTCTCCTCTTCTCCAAGCTAAAGAGACCCAGCTCCCTCAGCCTTTCCTCATCAGGGAGGTGTTCCACTTCCTTCAACACCTTCATTGCTCTATGCTGGACTCCTTCCAGCAGCTCCATGTTCCTCTTGAACTGAGGGGCCCAGAACTGGATACAATACTCCAGATACGATCTCACCAGGGCAAAGTACAGGGGGAGGAGAACCTCTCTCTAACCACCTCACTTCTGACCTACCCCAGGATGATGTTTGCTCTCTTGGTCTCAAGGTCACACTGCTGGCTCATGGTCATGCTGCTGTCAACTAGGACCCCCGGGTCCCTTTCTCCTACACTGCTCTCCAAAAGGTCAGTATCATTACCAGTACCTGGAGTTGTTCTTGCCCAAATGCAAGTCTTCACACTTGTCCTTGCTATATTTTATAATATAATATAAGGGCTCTACACTGCCCTTGTTATAGTTCATTAAATTTCTCCCTGCCCAGTTCTCCAGCGTGTCCCGGTCTTGCTAGATGGCAGCACAGCCTGCTGGGGTGTTGGCCACTCCTCCCAGCTTTGTGTCATCAAGCAAACTTGCTGACAGTGCACTCTAATCCCTCATCCAAGTCATTAATGAATAGATTGAACAGGACTAGTCCCAGTACCAACCCTTGGGGCACTCAACTAGATACAGACCTCCAACTCAACACTATCCCATTGATCATTACTGTCCAGCTTCTATCCTGCAGCCAGTTCACGATCAACCTCACTACCCCATTGTCCAGACCACACTGCCTCAGTTTGGCTGCAAGGACACTATGGGAGACTGTCAAATGCTTTACTGAGTTCAAGATAGACCACATCCACTACTTTGCCATCAGCTATAGACCTGGTTATACCCTCCTAAAAGGCTTTCAGGCTGGTCAAGCATGACCTCCCCTTGGTGAAGCCATGCTGACTGTCCCTAATGACCCTCCTGTCCATGATGTGCCTAGAGACAGTGTCAAGGATAAGTTGTTCCATCACCTTTCCTGAGATGGAGGTGAGGCTGACTGGTCTGTAGTTACTTGGGTTCTCCTTCTTACCCTTTATGAAGATTGGAGTGACATTTGCTATCCTCCAGTTCCCAGGCATCTCTCCTGATCCCCTTAGCAAAGATGATGGAGAATAGCTTAGCAATGACTTCTGCCATCTTCCTTAGCACTCACGGGTGCACACACCCCATCAGGCCCATGGATTTATGTACCTTCAGATTGCTCAACTGATCCCCAACCCAGTCCTCATTAACCAGGGCAAATTCCTCTCTTGTCCCAACTTCCTCTAGAGCCTCAGCAGTCTGGGGCTTGATATCAGGACAGCCCCCAGAAGTATAGACAGAGGCAAAGAAGGTGTTCAGTGTCTCTGCTTTCTCTGTATCCTCTGTCT
>JAOXOE010032918.1:0-10615 GCA_028565055.1 Phoeniculus purpureus
GGCCCCATCCCTGGAGGTGTTTAAGGCCAGGCTGGATGAGGCTCTGGCCAGGCTGATCTAGGGTGGGGTGTCCCTGCCCATGGCAGGGGTGTGGGAACTGGATGATCCTGTGGTCCCTATGGTTGATTCTATGACTTCCTGTCAGTGAAGCCATGCTGACTACTGATGATGATTTTTTTGACCTTAATTTTAGTGGAAATGGTATCCAGGATTTTATGGTCCAACACCTTTCCAGGAATCAAGGTGAGGGTGACCAGACTGTAATTCCCTGGGTCCTTGTGAGAAGGCCCTTCTTGACGATTGGGTGACATTTGCTTTCCTCCAGTCTCTGAGCACTTCTCTCAGTCACCAAGATCAATCAAAGGTTATCAAAGCGTTAATTTATAATGCATTGTAGGAGAGCAGTTGTTGTTCATGGCCTTTCCAACATTCTCTTCCTCTGAGCTATTTTATTCTGATGACATTGTGACTGTACTGCATAAAGTACAACTCCTTGTGGTATAATTCATTGCCCCTTTATTCTCTTGAGCAAATATATTCTGACTTAATGCATATTTCTGAAACCCATGTTATTTTACCATTTCTGAATGTAGTAGTGGTGTTGAAAGTTTAATGAAGCCTTCGAAGTAACTTCTATAGGCTATTGGCAAAGTAAATCCAGTTTTGTGGAGCCTACCAGATTTATTGCTGTCACAGGCTATTATGCTGGAAAATGGGACATCTCTGCTGTTACACTGGAAGATGTAATCTGTTTGCAGTCAGAATCCCATACCCATTCTGCATGAGGTCTTGCATAGGTTTTGAAAACAAAGGTATTTCACACATTCATATATTACTTGTAAAATAAACATCCTCAGGCATGGCATAAAGTTAATGCTCTGTTTTTATTATAGCTTTGGTGTTAAATATTCCAATTGTCATTGTGGCTCTTAAAATATATAGTTGCAGTTAAGTTTTAGTGAACAAGTCATAGATCCAGCAATGTCAGAGACTCTGAGTGCAGACAGTATGTCACAAGGTAGAAATAGTGAAGAAACAATAAAGGGAGAGAGTCTGCATACCTTTTGTTGTGCACTGGAGTATACAAGGTCTTCACAGCTTTACAGAGGCTTACTTCCACTGATTTTTGTGGAATTACTCCCAACTCACTTCTCTTACACAGTGGGCTGACAGGAGTGTCCGTACCTGAACACTACTACACACCATCAGAGGAATAACTGCAGTGCTCTGTATGTTCTAATGTAGTGGAGAGTGTATAAAATGGCAGGAAGACTGGGTCTGATTTTGTCGGAAGTAGCTAGTAGTGTTTAGCCTGGCCATGTTGCAGAGACAGCAAGGGTACTCTTTTACCTTACTCTCCACTTACAGGGGTAGCTTTGAAAAACTGCTTATCAGCTCTCAGGCTTCCACTCTAGGAATATTCCTGTAGCTGCTGCCTAGAAGAGTTCTTTCTTGTCAGTCTAAACTGAAAAACACTTTCTAGATTGCATGTGCTGGCAGGCAGTGAGGAAACTAACAGATCCAAATGCATGTGTCTTGAAATCCAATCCATCCAATACATCCAACAACCCCCTGCAACGCTACAGACTTGGGGAGGTGTGGCTGGAGAGCTGCCTGGCAGAGAGAGACCTGGGAGTTCTAATTGACGGGAAGACGAATATGAGCCAGCAGTGTGCCCAGGTGGCCAATGGCATCCTGGCTTGTATTAGAAATAGTGTGGCCAGCAGGAGTAGGGACGTTATTGGCCCCTTGTATTTGGCACTGGTGAGGCCACATCTTGAGTACTGCGTCCAGTTTTGGGTACCTCAGTACAAGAGAGATGTGGAGGTGCTGGAGCAGACACAGAGGAGGACAACTAAGCTGGTGAAGGGACTGGAGAATGTATGGGACTACATAGCCTGGAGAGAAGGCTCAGAGGGTAGGTGCAAAAAGGAAGAGACAAGCATTTTCCAGTAGTGCAGTGGGCACAAAGTCAAACACAGGAGGCTTCCTCTGAACATCAGGAAACACTTTTTTACTGAAAGGGTGACTGAACATAGGTTGCCCCAGGAGGTTACAGAGTCTCCATCCTTGGGCCTGTTCAAAAGCCTTCTGAACACAGTCGTGAGTAGCTGGCTCTAGATGACCCTGCTTGAAGTATGGGTTGGACAAGATGACCTCCAGAGGTCATCTCTGACCTCAAGCATTCTATGATTCTGTTTATTTATTTTTCAGTAATTATGTTATTTATGGGCATAGGGATAGGAGGACTTCTGGAAAGACTTCCATGATATTAACAACCAACAACAATCTCCTAGACATTGCACAGAGCAGATTTTGCAACCAGTGCTTTCCAAGTCTCTACTCTTTTATAATGAGACATATTGTCTTCTAGTTGTTCCTCAGAGCTGCAAATTTTGTTTAGACTAATCACATCACTAGACCCTTGTTCCACTAGTGATCTCTTTCAGGATGTTGAAGGAGTAACTTGTGGGAAATGCTACCTGAGATGACTCAGGTATTTTATAAATAAACACTCCAATCCACTTCAATGTCAATTGTCACTGGATATATGATAGTTGGTATTACATCAGCTTATTGAATTAAAGGAACATATATGACCCCACATTTGGTTTGAGTTAGAAATTCCAAGAGAGAAGGCATGTCTGTGAAAAAGCAACCAAAATGTACAGAGTTTCCATGGACAGAAAAAACTTGAGTCTGCCTTTGAATCTTAGGCTTAGGGGACTTAAGACCAATTAACTGCAGTTAAGCGTGGCGCTAATGCACAGAAGTTAAACTGCATTAATGTCTCTTGTGGAAGCTCTCAATCAGGAATGAATTGGTTTTGTTTCACTGGAGCTTAATCCCTCTTGGATAAATTTATGTGCATTAACTCTCATTCTTAAGTTAATTCATGTGAACTTTCCTAAGCTGCTTCTTCCCATAAGCCTGCAAAACCCAAGAACTAAATAGTGCTTCTCTCTGAATAGAGAAGCATGAAAGATAAACAGATTAAAAGATTTCAAAATTACCTGCCCATTACCTGATGGCAGGGAACTAGAAACTGGACTAACAACTCTGAAATGAAAAGACGGGTGGTCTTCATAGAGAGGGAATGCACAAGAGAAACCTATTCATAAGTCCTGCTTATCTGGAAAAAACAGAAAGCAAGAACAAATCTACATAAAAAGCAGGTAAAAGGCTGTGCCAGTGGATGCCAAGGCAAATTTGGAAATGTTTACAGTTAACATATCTGCTTCTTCCTTCCATTATTTTTAATTCTCCCTTATACCTTGTAAAGAAATGTGAATACTCTAACTAAATTTCTGGTCCCTTCACCAGGGAGAAGTCAGCCTAAGGGATGCTAGGTCATGAAGAGCAAGCTTTGTCTTCCTTAATGCACCTCCAGTTCATTGTTATTCCTTGCTAACATGCAAGCACATAAGTGATTGAATTGTCACCCCTGGATGTGTTTAGAAGTCTTGTAAATCTGGAGCTTAGGGACATGGTTTAGTGGTGGGCTTGGTAGAGTTAGGTTAATAGTTGGGCTCAATGACTTTAAAGGTCTTTTCCAACCTGAATGATTCTACAATTTCCTTCAGTGGCCCCACTGACTTCAGAACAACTACCATGTAAATAGAGTTATGTATGTTTTTTGGTGTTTGCAGGACTGTACCCTAAACAAACAAATACTCTGGAGTCTCCATCAGATTACCCTTCCCTGTAGGCAATCCTGCTAAACTTTATCCCCCTAATTTGCATCAAGGCATTCCCAGCCTAAACACATACTCTGGAATGTACCAACAGTAATATTTAATACATCAGAAAAATACTTAATAGAATTTTCAGAGTATTAAATTTGTGATTCCTTCTGAAGTAGGTGTTAAGAAATATGCACCTTGCCAGTAAAACTAGGAGTTTATACTAGAAATACTTACTGCTGCCTGTTACTTTATTTCTCAGAGCTTGGAATGATCTGGGGAAAGTTCAGTGACCAAAGTGATGTGCTTTAACAGTGAGTGCTGTGCAAGGTGAAACACAGCTGGGTAGCCTTCATTTCCTGGTTTTGCTTTTGAACTTTAGGTTTCTCCTGAGGAGAAATTGCTAAATACAAAATGATGCCATGTTTTTCAGCACACACTCACAATATACAACTTCATATAAAATCTGACCGTGCCATTGCTCAGACCTACCTGTTTCCGCAGATAATCTTGTTCTTGTGCTTCTCTTCTCAAAAATCATGGCCAAAGATTTTCCTTGCATCAAAGGCAAATACTGGAACATGAAGATTGAAAGCATTTCAATTCTATAGTTATTATACGCTCTACAGTGGGAAATACTTCTTTCACATTTTAATTCAGCATTAGAAAAGCTATACAGACAGGATTTTTTTAGCCATGGCTTTGTTTTCCCACCTTTCAAGGAACTTAATAGCAGCGGAAAGATTAAAGGGAAAGAAGTAATTCTGGGAACAAAAAGCAGCTGCATTTTGGCACTCAGTTTGCGTTACCATTAAGAACTCTGATACTAATTTAATCCCACTCTGGGAAGTGTCTTCCATTTCCTACATTTAGCATTCGATGTACGCTGTGTATCAATGGATGGGGTTAGCCACCAACAACAGCGAGGTAGCTGTATAAAGCTGTTTGACCTCTTCACTTGTGATGTCCTCATCACAAGTATTTAAGGAATATGTCTGAGCACATTACAGGAAGACTGATTTGTAGCACATAATTTACAGTATTTAAGAAGTCAGGTGATGTTGCTTAGGACAAGACAGGTGAATGTCCCATTCCCAGTGCTCTTCAAACAACATTTACTTCAACACCTGAGTGGCCTAAATGACAGTTGAATAATTTTACCTCTCCTTTGTGCTTTATCCTTTCTTTCAAATCTGAGGCCATCCACAGCAAATACTTCAGCTCATCTGCTGTGTAGTTCTGTAGGGTGAGGAGGTCACGACCTTTCAGATGAACATTCCTTTGAGCTGGTAGCCCATACCTGTGTTAAAAAGCCCCCAAAATATGTTTGGTTTTTTTTTTTCATTTGACACTACATTGTATTCATGCTAAAACAAATAAGCAAGCAGGTGAAATGTCTCACACTCCTCTCATTTGACCCAGCTGGATTAACCTGATGAACTGTGTTAATTAGTCTCAGTAACTTCAACGTTTAAGCAGACACAACACATCACTGTGTACTGCATCGATCACTACCATACCAGTGTCTCAAATAGTGTCATAAACTGTATATTAGATGCAGTTCCTTTCGCCTTCTGATATCCATATGACTTCACTGCATGCTGCCAATTGTGCAAACCCAAATGCACCCAAAAGCACTCAAAAGTCATTCAGGACTTGGTGAAATGGCTCACACATAGAGCACAAAGCTGCCCTGTGAGGGGACAGAAGACAAGGAACAGACCTTGTGCTTTATCTCTCTCTTTTGAGAAGCCCAAAACTGAACACAGTGCTGGAGGTATGGCCCCACCAGTGCTGACTGCAGGGGCACAACCACTTCCCTACTCCCGCTGGCCACACCGTTTCTAAAACAAGCCAGGATGCTGCTGGCCTTTCTTGGCTACCTAGGCACCCTTCTCTGACACTGTGTCTACAGCCATCCTTAGCATAACACAGACTGCGCTGAGCTCTTGCTGAGGTTTGGGTGGGTATAAGTAAATGTATGTTTTTATAGCAAGGCAGCTTTTTCAGACTGATTTGAAGGAATGGAGTCCAGAACAATGCAAACAAATGGACCCAGCGCAGCTACTGCTTTTTAATTTCCAAGCAGCCTTCTCTTTAGCTTACCTTTGAGGACAGGGTCACTTACAGCACCTGCCAACTGCCAAGCCCTGAGGCCCACAGCTTGAAAAAATCATGGGGAAAAAGAATTTATGTTCATTCTTCTGTTAATTCCAATGAACTAAACTCCTATGAATAATACTGGTTGTGCCTACTATGGGTCCTAAAGATTTTGCTGCTATATTAGTTCAGTCTGGATGGAAAGATCTTTTCTGCAGCATTTTGTGGCACAGGCTGCATCTGAAACTAAAGGAAGAGAGGAGCTTTTAAGGGAAGAAATGGCACTACACATTGTTATTGTCCATTTGGCACCACAGCACAAACAGCCCTTCTTTTCAAATCACATACCAAAATCTTTAACTGAAGATCTCCAAATGCTGTGTGTTTTCATTCTGAGCACCTTAAAAGATGCACATTATGACGCCACCATTCACAGAATTACCAAATCACATAATTACTCTGGTTGGAAAAGACCCCTGGGATCATCAGATCCAACCTTACAATTTCACCCCTAAACATTATCCCTCAACACCTCATCCAAATGATCTTTACACACATCCAGGGATGGCAACTCAAACACCTCCCTGGGAAGCCCAGTCCAGTGCCTGATCACCCCTTCTGTGAAAAAAGTTTTCCTAATAGCTAGTCTAAACTTACCCTTGAATGGGTTGTAACATGAACCCATTCCCTCCTGTTCAATCACCAGTTGCTTGTGAGAAGAGACAAGCACCAATATCACCACAACATCCTTTCAGTTAGTTGTAGAGAGTGATGAGGTCTCCTCTCAGCCTCCTCTTCTTCAAACTAAAGACTATGCAACTGTTTGCTGCTTGGTCATTTTATTCTGCTTTGCTGCATTGCTTCCAGAGCAGCTTTGGTGCTGCAACTCGAGTTTCTTAATGCAGCCTACACTTCTTTCTAATCTCACCCTGCTGAGCAGGAACTTCTTGTCCATTGGTCTTGTTTTACCACTCGGCTACAACTGAGAAATTGATTTCTGTACCGTTGATTTCTGTACGGGTAGACAGTGGAACGCTAAAATTGGCTATCCAGAGAGGATTTGGAATTACCATCCTTGGAGATTTTAAAGACTTGGCTAAGCAAAGATATAGTTGATCCCACATGCTGCTGTCAGGCTACAAGCAGCAAGTTGGACTGGAGGTTTGCTCCTGACCTCTATGTTCCCATCATGAGTCTGTTTTATTGTTATGACCTTCAAGAAACTGTTCCCTTCCCTGCTGTCTACATCCTCTGAAAGAGAAGCAGACGTGGACAAATAAATTCCAGAAAAGGAACATGAGACAACATACCAAAGTTAAAATATAACAGACAATTACAAGGTCAAGCAGTTGGCTTATTCCTTTCCAAGCAGCCACAGCAACTACTTTGGACTGTTAGCACAGACTGCTAGATAACTGGGTTATCCTGCAGTATCAACCACAGTGTGCTGAACTTGTGGTCGTTGCTTACGCCAATGTTATGATATAATGTTAAAAAACCCTAAACTCCTAAAAATAACGAACATTATGTGAGGAGCATTACAAATGGAATGGCTTCACTAGAAAACCAGCTTTACTGCTGTTGTTTCCCAAACTTGCTTTTCAATCATTTCTGTCAACCACAGAAGGTTCCAAATGATTATCATCAATGAAAACCCAAACCCATACAAATAATTATCACCCAGCTGTATCAAATAAATCACAGAACTTGGAAAACCTTTGTTTTTTCATCTGATGTAACAAGGAAATGATAAGTAAAAGTGACCTATTGCATATTAGGATTCTTGTGAATGTGAGATTCTGGCACTAATCATAATGCTGTTAATGCTGTTCTTCTTTTCAGTGACATGAAAATGTAGGAAGACATAGAATTAATTTTCAAGTGTTTAATTTCAACCTGATTCTAGAGATGTGACAAGCAAGAGAAGCAGCTTACTGAAACAGTGCCACACAGGTACTTTTCTGGGAGACAGACACAAAATTCTTCTATGTGCCTGAAGAAAGAACCCAAAGCCACATCACAGAGCCAGGTCTACCTGGCTAACTCTGAACCTCGAATCACATCATGCTTTTCCTGCCCACCTCTACTGTACACAGAGGCAAAAAAAAAAACCTGAGCGGAGACTCACTTTGCAGCTTCAAGGAGAGAATTTCCCCCGTGGTACTGGCCATGATAATTGTCCAAATGCAGAAAAATTTGCTGTACTTTAATCAGACAGTTATTTATAGATTACAGTACCTGCAGCGTACACTGACCTCAAGAAGAAATACTCCGTGTTGACTTTGCTGCTAAATCTTACAGAAAGAAATAGGAGCATTTCACAAAGAGTGAAAAAGAAAATCCTAGTTTCCTGAAGATGCAGAGTTGGCTACAAAACATGGAAAAGGGCACCTGTCTCTGAAGCTCTCAGTCCTTCACAGGATGCAGCTGCTTTTGTCTGCAAGTTTCTGACCAAAAGTCACTGAATGCCAACAAAAGTCAAGGATAAGCTTACCTAAACTGCTGCAGCAGCTGCTTGCTGGTCCATGTGAGTTTTGCAGTACTGAAGAACCTCCTCACGTTAAACAGCATCTTCTGCTCACGTCAGGCTTCTCAGTCTCACAAATAAAGGTAAGAGAAACAAAGGTGTATGGAGCAGAGTGAGCTGTGCTGCTGTGCAAATGAGGGAAAACTGAATCAAAGTCTTTGCTTTGCTTGTCTCAGCAAAGTCTGGACCTGGCAGGAGCTGACATAGACCTTTTTCCTTGGTCAAACTCTGCAGATAGAGATGTCTCACAGGACCCATTGCTCCATTTGCTGTTTGTGTGTTCTTTGTGGGTCCACCCTATCGCACCACTGTCAATACCACCTTGCAGAAGTTCTGTCCTTGTCAAACATTTGCACAGGAGTGTGTGATAGTAGAAAAACACAGATTTGTCAGGGAGCAGCATGAGTGTGGTAGCTGTCAGGGGGGTGAGACCTGGATTGCCTGGGCAAGGACTGGTGGCACTGCACTGAGCCATAATGAGCATCCTAAGTCAATGGATGTGGGGCTGGGCAGGACCATTAAGGCTTATTCATGCCATGACAAGAATGGGGAAGGGCTACATTAAAAAATTCATATTTTTATCTCTTTGGAGTAAATTTTCAGCTGCATTATGTTAGTCTTAAATAGCCCTTGATGAGCCTTAGAAACTTAAAACACAGCACCCTGCATGCCTCCTTACAAGTTAAATTGCTTGCTGCACAATCTGCTGTTGGTCAATTGCTCAGTACGAAGTGATTTCATTGACATTTCTACTTTTAAATATAATTGTTGGATAAGACCTTATACCACCTGCATTGCAGGTTTTGAAATATGATCATTGCTTTCTCATTTCCTCCTCTGCGTAAGGAGAAGCGAACTTGTGTAAATCAAAGTGATGGTGTTATCTGCCAGAGCGAGCAATATGTTGAAATTACAATGAGAGTATCATATAATTAAAACACATAGGAAAAAAAGCCTGACTTCCCCAGAAAGAGTGTAGTGGAAAAGTCAAGCAGATTGATACCTCTTGATGGGATATGTTAGGACTCCTCATGCTAAACTAAACCTGAGATGCTTTGAAAATGCAACAGTTCACAGAAGAAACGTCAGGCAGAAACAAAATTCAACAGAAAAGAATGGGAGGTAATGAAAGAGCCAGAAGCACCGCACCTTGAGAAGAAAACTAGGCCATATTTTCCCTCTTGGTTGCCCTTCTCTGTCAAATTACTTCCATGGCCTTTATGTATCTGCTTAGATACTTGGGACAATGTGGAGAACCAGATCCCGGCACAACTTCTGCTTGATTTGCATGAGTGGTTGTCCAAAACTAAAACCAAATGCCTAGTCTGTCTACAGCCTTTCCCATCCATCCTGCATTCAGTACCGCCAGTGAAGGCTTCCAGGAGCACAGTGTCCAGTCACTGGCAGATGCTGCTGGGAACTCTATCCTTTCCCTGTCATTTCCTGTTCAAAGACTTCCTGTCAGACTCTGAGCCGCACAAGTTAATGCCTCAAACTTCGTTAGCATGGGAGTAGTAGAGCATCTTTGCAGCCACTTTCCATTATTCACTCAAAATCCTGGCTAGCTGGGGAGATCCCAATGGACTGGAAGGTGGCAAATGTAGCACCCATCTACAAAAAGGGCAGAAAAGAGGATCCAGAAACCTACAGACCTGTCAGTCTGACCTCAGTACCAGGGAAGGTCATGGAACACATCATCCCAACTGCCATCGTATTCCACATACAGGACAACCAGCAGATAAGGCCCAGTCACCATGGGTTTATTAAAGGCAGGTCCTGCCTGAGGAACCTGATCTTCTATGAGAGGAGGACCTGACTTGGACGAAGGTAAGGCTGTGGATATTGTTTACCTGGACTTTCAGAAAGCCTTTGACACTGTTCCCCAAGGAATTCTCCTTGATAAGCTGGCTGCTCATGGCTTGGACGAGCACACAGCCTCCTGGATAAAACACTGGTTGAACTGACAGGCCCAAAGAGTGGTGTTTAATGGACTTAATCCATCTGATGGCCTGTCACAAGTGATGTGCCTCAGGGCTCCATGTTGGGACCATCTCTGTTTAACATAGAATCATAGAATCATTAGGGATTGGAAGGGACCCCTTACTCTCCTTTTTTTCAAGCTTAACAGACCCTGTTCCCTCAGCCTTTCCTCATAAGGGATGTGTCCTACTTCCTTCACCATCTTCATTGCTCTATGCTTGATACCCTCCAGCCGCTCTGTGTTCTTTTTGAACTGAGGGGCCCAGAACTGGACACAATACTCCACATGTGGTCTCACTAGGGCAGAGTAGAGGGGGAGAAGAAC